>LAPY01000945.1:30197-44988 GCA_000970635.1 Eragrostis tef | reverse complement strand
AATTTGGGCTTCTTTGACGTGGACCAGCAGGAGAGCAGCTTAACACCCAAATAAAACAGAGTAAGCAATCTTGGTTACAAAACAGAGCTTCGCTCATGATCTTGGCAGGAGAAATCGTACTCTGGTAGCAGAGCACGTACGGCCGCAAGCGAGCCAGCAGATAGGGTCTCCAGGCTGAAGGGAATTCATTTGTGAGGTTTCTGGGCTACACGGAAGGCGGCGCATGGCTGGCGACGATGCGATAAGTGGTGCGACGAGCCGCAAAACAGCGGTTTGGGGATGTTCAGGGCATCAAGGCGGAGCTGTAGGTATAGCTGATTGGTCGGCCGTGCAACGGGGAAGGAGATCGAGCGGAGCGACTGTCGCTCGCCCGGCAATCAGAAACAGAGGCGCGGCTGACTGCAGGTGACACCAGTTGGAAGCAGCAAACCGTGAGTGCTACTGAACCTAGGAGATGTGCAGGACGATATGTTGGACGAACTAATTCATACAAAGATTCAATCTTGGGCTCTAGATCAAGATACCAGGAAGCAACGATATCTGGGGATTGAATTTATCACCGTGAAGTTCCTGGATGGACGCAGAGCTTGGGCTCCTCCTACTGCTACTAAAGCTCTAACCCAGGACAAGGACAGGGAATTGGACAAGGAAGAAGTAGGTCGGCTGTGGCTTATAAGCTGAGAAGTTCCAAAGCACCTGGTTGTTGGATTAAGCGATGCATGCATGCACGAACGGTATTTCATCAAGCCATGTGCTGCTGGGAAAGCTTCTAGTGAATAGCTAACAGGTGAAGCATGTATGGGATTCAAATATCACAGGCTGGACCAGAACAACTACAGAGTATGCAGCACTGCCGGTACACGCCTGCGCGCAACACTCGACGGCACCTGAATGGCCAACTTGGGCCAAGAAATTGACAAGAGTTCCTAAGTACCAGGCCAGCCTATAAGGTTCATTGTGTTGTGAATCATTTCTAAGTTTATGGGATTTTCAGAAAAAGGCTGTTGGATTTTCTGGTACGAAGACAAATCAAGAAAACCAAATAAATATCAGAGCAACCTCATAAATCCCAGAATACAGAAATGACTACGAAAAATAAAACAAAGGCCGACAAAATATATTCAAAAAAATTTCCCCCTGAAACTGGGTGTTACAAAGACCTTCTCCATCTCAATGAGGAATGGAATTTGGTCCCGCGACGAACTTCCAAGCAATATATATGCATGATGGGATTTCATCCTTTACGAACGCTTTACGAACGATCGATGATGAGTTGCTTCATCATCACAAGATGCCACCTAGTTCTGCAAGATCCGATTTGCATGAAAGAAAAGACATGCCAAATTTGTTTTGTTTTTGTGTTCCCTTTTTCTAAAACAAAGAAGAGACCCCTTTTTAACTTGCTATCACAGTTTCTTTTTATGCTTCTTATGGCTTCACTGAGAAAAAACATTTTTCTCCCAAATTGTGGCAAACAATTTAAACTGATTTGTGCATGGTTCCATTGCAAAAAATCTTTTGGCACAATTGTATATCAATAATGTTTTAACGAGGCTATAAGTTTTTTTTCTTTCGGAGTAGTAGATTTCTGGGTAGTCTCTGTTACACGTAATGTGATCAAGTTTTTTCTTTCTCGCCTCCCGCCTGCCGCGTAGCCAGATTGGACTGGGTGTAATTTTCGTGCAACCTCGCCTCTCCCGTGTTTTCCCTTTCCACGCTCAGAAACAAATTCGAACGAGAGGCACACAAGTTGAATGTGGCTGCCGTGGCAAGGTCCTCCACACATACGACTGCAAACTCCGATGCGCACGGATGGCGAGGAGAAACCTTACGATGTGCCCCTGTTTGCTTTCCATAAATCGCAAGACGCCTTGCCTCCGTTTCCTTTCTGCGTTGTCCGAGGTCTTTCGTCCTTGTCCGTTCAGTCGTCGAGGGCGTCCACCTTCATCTTATGGTGCGATCGGCTGATGCGGAAGGCGTGGACGCTGCATGAGCATCCTCGGCGACCACAGCGACGCAAACGACGTCGCCGGTGCCGCCATGGAATTGGCGTCCTCCGGGGTGATCGGAGGCATGTCGGAATGTCGGATGCATGGGCGCAATGCACTAGGAGGAAGGGACGGCCAGAGGGCCTTTGAAATTTCGAGGCAGTGAGCTGGGAAAGATGATGATGGGGGAGGCCTATCCAGGAGGGGATAATTGACGTGCATCGCGAAGGAGTCCACCATTGGCATTCCAGAAATTGAGGTATTGTCTTCCTTGTCTGCGTTCAGATGTTCTTACTCGCATGTGCTGTGAGATCCTTGGCTTCATTTTTTAACTTCAGGTTATTTGCAGATCGCTAATAGGATCTGTCAGTCCATTTATAGTAGTTCTCATCATTAACATGCACTCCCTCCGTTTTCATAATGATGACGTTCGGACATTGCCCGGTAGTTGTTTTCTGGTTCATTTTGGCTGTCCGAAGCGTCAAAAATTTCGTGGAAGGAGGGAGTAACTAGAGAGTGTTAACAGTTCCACAAAATTTTCATATTTAAAGTTCTTTTAGCTGAACATGAGTAACTACTCGTCAGTACAAGTAAGATGGGTTGAGTGAGGAACCAATTTTTGTTTTTCTTTTCCAGTAGTCCAAGCATAGCTGTTTAGGGAGAGTTGTCTAAGAGTGAATTGGGAATAGTGTTGTTGATTTCAGCTAATAGGATTGCTCACATACTTCTTGCAGAAAATAAATTCAGGCAGGCCAATTTACTCAGATAGTGATCTAATCATTTAGAAGGCACTACTTTTGGGTGAATCAGTGGAAATTAGTTCGCGAAGCTAATGTTCATTTGAACAAATGTGTATCTAACTGTGAACCAAGCAATTATGTTTCTGTATGACTTAGCAGGGGAAGATGCAAGGGCATCTTTGACGGCTACCTGACAAATTAAATTAGTTTACTGTATGGTTTATGGGCAACATAATCAACTGAGTCCCTTGGAAATGGATCCACACATGTGAAGGGAATGTCTCAGGCAACTAAATGTTTATTTGTGGTCCTGTGCATAGTAGAGTAGTAGTAATGTTGTGAAAGTTGGATTATTTTTGGGAAATAAGATATTTTTCGTTGATAGATATGTGTAGGCTATCCATGCCTTCACAGTTGACATGGACAAGCTCGTCTAGAAGAAGAAAAATGAATTGAGCATAATTTTAATTAATATTCTATGCATTTAAGCAGTTTAGCTTCCTTCCATGCGCTTGCCAAGGCCTATACTATAGACTGAAATTTCAAGTGCGGGAAGACCTCCATTCCAACATGAGAGAAAAGCTTCTGGTCCGTCCAAGATGGGATGGGAGAAAAAGAAAGCTAAAAATATCTAACAAAATCGATCGGTGATGTACTACTAAGTACTTCAGGCATGTTACAACACATTATTTACTTGAAATCAAATTTTGGTAGTACTCTATTGATACGTGCATTGGACCATTCATTTGTTCTTTAACAAAAAAAACTAATATAATTTCAGGGCAAAATTTGTTGTGGCACACCGCAAAAATGGGGATTTTAATTTGATCCAACACACTGCGACTAGCGATATTAGCTAGAGCACACAGTAAATAATGGTTCTTTTCTATTGCACACTAAAGCAAAGAGATGTGATATTTTCAAATATTTTCTCATTACAAGAAATATATTACAAATTGAAACTTTGCACAACGATACACTGTTGCATTCTCTATCCATGTAGGTTCTTGTAATTTTTTCTTAACTGTTTAGATAGATGTTTATTGAAAAAAAATCTTTGGTTTTTCAACCAAACTATGTGAGAATTCGAAAAAAAAACATCTACAAAAAGTTACATGGGTAGAGAATGCAACACTTTATCTTTGTGCAAAGTTTCATGTTTTAATGTATGTCATGCAAGGAGATAAAAAAGTGAAAATATTACTTTCCGTTGTTTTAATGTGTTTTAGTATGTTGTGGCTATCAACCACATATTTGTAGTGTGCCAGAGCTAAATTACAATCTTGCAGTGTGCTAGGCCAAAAACCACATTTTTGTGGTGCATCACAGCAAATTTAACCTAATTTTAAAATCTTAGATTGCTTTGCACAGGTTTTGTTATCAGGAGTGTTGAGGTTCTGTGAACCTGTGATGACGCTGAATGTCAATCACATTTGATCTATTTATGGTGTTGCATCGCCCAATCAATATGCAGTTCTTAGAAATCTATTATACTTAGTTTACCAAAATTTATATTAGCATTTTCCCTATGTGTCTTGTCATTGTAAATATCACCCTAGCTTCTGTGTATATTTATTTATTTCCTCTTTTACAATAGAGAGATTAACCACTAAACTATGAAATATATCCATACAACACTAGTAAATTTATAAACAGATCTGATGGAGTATTCTGCTCAGCTTTATTTTTTAAAAAACTGATGGCACCCCAATAGAGGATGTTACATATGTACCAGAAGTACGTTTGCTCTAGTGTGGAACAATGTATGTTAGAAACCTAGTGTCAGGCTGAGGCATGAGAACACATTTCTATATGGTAGCCGAGCAATGCACCCACGATAAGCATGTGCCATTCAAATAGATATAGTACATAAATTCATGTATAGCCCACTGGGAGGTTAATTGTTTAAAAAACGTATATAGTTCATTAATTCATGCATAGCACACAAGGAGGCCAGATGTTGGATGCGATGACATCCACGGGCATGAGTTTATCATGATAACCTAGCTTCTAGAGAAAAGTTAGCATGACATGATACTCACCCAGCCAAGAATGCGTGTTAGCCTAGCGAAGTGATAGCCATGCAAAATAGCATGATGCACAACTTGAGAACAATATTCGATCAATCTGTTTTTTGAAAAGTAAGAAAACGTAGAAAGAATACATGTATTCTTGCGAAAACTAAGCAAAAAACTAGCGTTGCTATCCCCTGTTTTGCTCAGAAATGGCCTAACGGCCCACCGCTTTCAGGGTTCGCAAGTAAAGAGCGAGCACATCCGCATGGATGTCCGCATCACATGTCTCGATCTGTCTTTTACACCAAACAATCATCACTTTCCATTTATTTTAAGCAAGGCTCTCCATGCATGTGCCCCGGTAGATAGATACATCAAGATATATGGATGTATACAACAACACACAATATCTCCATGTGTACCAGTTGGGTGAAGTATATATCAATTAGTAGATAACGATGACCTGTCATTGGCCTTGTTCCTAGTGGTACAACCTTTGTGACCATTGTCCACTTTACATTGCAAGACAAAGGACACATGTTGTCATGCATGCCAACAAAACTGATGGCGCATTGCCTAGATGGATAGAGGCAAGGTAGCCCAGCCATAAAGGTTGCATAAGCGACACAAACATACCTAGGAATCAAAAGCCAAGCCAAACTAAGTGCTTGGAAGAGGCAACACGAGCACAAAACTAGAGACATTGAAGAATAATTCTTTGGCAGTTATTATTAGCGGCCGCAATCCCTGCAATAAAGCGTCGGTGTGGTGTGCTAGGATAGGCATTGCCTAGTTGGAAAGAAAAAGTATCCATGGTTAGTGGAAACGGACAACGTTAGGAAAGCTAGAGAGGCTTCTCAAACAAGTGACTTGTTGATGCATGCATTACTGCTATTTATACTCGTGCCATCACTGGCTTATTGCCTCGCATAGTTGAACTAAATCCATCCGTAGACATCTCTGTGGTATCAGAGGATATTAAGAACTACTTGTATTTGTATGATTCACTAGCTTTGTTTCTTATATTGGTTGTTTCTTGTTTCTTATGTTGCTTGTTTGATTATCTTGTTGGTACTTTTGATCATGTCAGGAGCGTGAGAGGGATGGAAGACCACCAACAACTGCAGCAAGGGAGGAGCGAAGGCACTGTCGACCTGAATCTGGCACCAGGATTTCGATTCCATCCTTCTGACAAGGAGATAATCACCTGTTACTTGACACAAAAGGTGCGCGATTACAACTTCACCGCCGTTGCAATTGGAGAGGCTGACATCAATAAGTCAGAACCATAGGAACTCCCATGTGAGCACTCTTATCCATATACATCAATTTGTTCTATATGCGCTTTAAGTTGTGAATAAAATATGCTTGAATTTTCATTGTAAAGCTAAGGCGAAGATGGGGGAGAAGGAATGGTATTTCTACTGTCTGAAGGACTGCAAATATCCTACAGGGTTACGGGGAAATCGTGCCACAAAGGCTGGCTATTGGAAGGCCACCAGCAAAGATAGAGAGATCTATGATGGTGCATCTAGTGAGCCAGTGCTTCTTGGCATGAAAAAGACTCTTGTCTTCTACAAGGGAAGGGCTCCCAAAGGAGTGAAGACCAATTGGGTCATGCACGAGTATAGGCTCGACAACAAAGAAAGGGTTCCCTACTCTGCGACTAGCTCCAACACCAAGTCTAAGAAACCTTGTTCTTCTTCCAAGGTGGTACCAGACCCGGCTTGCATGCGATCCATATTAAAATTACTTAACCTACTTTTATATCTTTTATTGCATACTCTGATTTAATTAATTCTCTTGATGGTTTGTTTTAATTGTGTGCAGGAGGAGTGGGTTGTTTGTAGGGTGTTTGACAAATCCTTAGGCACCAGGAAGGAACCGGAGTCAGCACCAGTGTCAGCACCACCGTACCACACGGCCATGAGCGGTGGAGGCGTAGATCCGAGGAGCATGAGCTTCCCGATGCCCACAGAGTTCGCTGTAGGTGTACAAGACTTGACCAGGAACTCCAATGGACTGCATCCCATCATGGGTAACCCTTCAGCGTCATTCTACTCCATTGATGGCATGGGGTCAGCAGTTCCACCCCCACTGTTACCTATGGCAAGCATGGGTAGCATTGGCCTTCAGATGAATATTGATTACTTTGGAAACCCAACGGCCATAACCAAACCAGGGTCGTTTTACCAACAAGTGGAGGCTGAAACAACAAGAGACTGTGGCTTCATTGTCGAGCCCGATATTAGGATGATGTCAATGCTTTTGCAGGATGTCGGAATATGCCCCAGTCAGACTGATGATGCCCATATCTCATCTGTGATGAATCCAGGGGATGTGGCATCGTCCATCATGGATATGGATAAAATTTGGAACTATATACTAGAAAAGTAAAGAGAAGCCAAGAATATATCATTGATGGCGTAATGTAACTATAGTTGCATGGCATTGTGAAATAATCATGTGTTTTGTTTGCATGGTTTGTATACTATAACAGTTATTGTATTGTGTATGTGTGTCGGCATGTACTATTATATGCATTGTGTGTCCTCATTACATTTGTGTATATGCATGTGTGCTTGACATTAATAATTTGATGGTGTTGGTTATTACAGATAAATGTATGGATTGTACTGTAAGCATGTTCTGTTTGTAACTTATTATGTGAAATAAACTTTTTTAAGGGCTATTATGTGAAATAAACTTGATGTATAATTAGTATATATATTGTGAACTTTACCATGAGCTTATATTATAATGTTATATGTTTTATTTCCTAATATATTTTTCATGTATTTCATAGAGCTTATCTAGGTAAGGTGTATGTCAAACTTCTTTTTAGTGTGCCATGTTACTTTGTCCGCTCACAGGTTTCATGCATGTAACCCTAAACCCAACAATGCTCTATCGTTATCCACACGAGACCATGATCATCAGGCAAAATGTTTTGTCCACATCCTCTCTCTCTCTCTCTATTGTAGTAATGACCTGAGTGAGACGGGTATCCCAATTCCAGAAGCAGATGAACAATTGGCCCAAAATAGCCCAACCTCATCCCATGGCCCACATGCCTAGACACAACTGCCCACCTAGCTAGTCGTGCTGGCCATCTTCCTCACACCATCGGGCCCGCCCAACATCGTCGTGATGCCTCATCACCTCTTGTGCACCACCTCTTCCAACATCACCCCATCGCCTTTGCACATTGTCCCAACTCCCAACCGCCACCCTCTGACCACTTCTCACCTCTAATTTGTTGGCTTGGATGTCCCCCTCTCATGTTCCATCTGCTGCTGCCGACAAGTACTGCAGCCCGTGGTGTTGCTGCTGCCTCACACATGCCTCCCGTTGCCGGATCCCTTTCCTTTATTCTTCTAGGTCTAGGGGATAAGCGTGAGCTTCGTCCACGGTACAAAACAACATGCACTAAAGGATTCTTCGCTCTTGCTTCAGATCGATGACAACAATGCTTAAAGGGGTCGGTCGGGTGGGGGTGGCAATGATGATGTGACCCATTTAATCTTAGTCAGCACCTACTCTTCTACACGCATCTAAAAGTGCTATATATGAACAATGTATCCGAACTTACCAGGAGGCCACGGTTTAGGCTTTGTGCATTAGCCCAACTATATATGTCTTGTTTTATAGCCCAGCTAAGTTCAGATGAGTGCGGCCCATTATGTACCAGCACCACTGAACCAATGTTGTGTTGCTAGCAAGTGGGGACCGAAACAACAAGCAACTGTGGCTTCATGGCCGAGCCAGATATTAGGCTGACGTCAATGCTTTTGCAGGATGTCAGAGTATACCCGTTCAGACCGATCCTGCCCATATCTCATCCGTGGTGAATTTGGGCATGTGGCATCGTTGTACGTGGACATGGATAACATTTGGTAATATATACTAGAAAACTAAAGAGAAGCCAAGAAGATATCATTGATGGTGTAAACATAACTATAGTTGCATGGCATTGTGAAATCATCATGTGTTTTCTTTGCATGGTTTGTATAACTAGTTGATAAACTAGTTATTTGTATTGTATGTGTGTCTGCATGTACTATTATATGCAGCGTGTGTCCTCATTAAATGTGTGTTTATGCATGTGTGCTGGTCGTTAATAATTTGATGGTGCAGGTATTATAGATAAATGTATGGATTGTCCTGTAAGCATGTTCCATTTGTAATTTATTATGTGAAATAAACATGATGTATAATTAATAAACATGAGCTTATATTGCAAATTTTATATGTGTTCTTTCCTAATATATTTTTGGTGAAATTGTGTAGAGCACATTGATAATTAAGTATGTGTTATGCAATGTTTTTGAAAGGCAAAATTGTCTGGAGCTAGCACAGAGACAAAGTGTGTCTTCATCGACAACACACTAAAAAAGTTGAATTTGTCCAATACACACTAAGATCCGGTCGTTATTGTCTAAGACACACCACGGCCAAAAATTTCTTTAGCGAGAGAAATGACCGTTCTACCCTTCTTATGTTCTGTTTGGTTGTGATAATTGAAATGGGTGAATTTAATTGAGTCTGAAATTGCTGTTAAGACAGAAACAAGGTCACGATGTAACTAGAAACAAAGACCAACTAATAAATGGCCGACTAGACCAAAGCCGGTGTACAACTTTCAGGTATTTGGAGAAATAATTAGAAAGCTTGCGTGAAAAAAAAAGTCTTTGAATGCAAGGCCGCACACACGTGTTTGCTCCGTCTTGCCGTGCAGGCCGAGGCGATAACGATCCTGCCAATTCTGCAACAGCCATGGTGTGGTGATGACACGCCACAGCAGCGGCTAGGGTTGCGAGGGAGAGCCTTGCCATGCAGGCTAAGGCCGTGCATGCAGTCAATGCTGGCAGGGTTGCATCCAAGGACGAGATGGACGTCACCATCTAGACGCTCAAGAGGTGAAGGTTTTGGCATCAGCGTAACAATATAATTACTACTCTGCCTTGAATACTAGCCAGTATTGGCGGGTGAGTCAATCGACGTGAAAAGTAGGATCATAATAATAGCTAGTATTCTTTAAATAATATCAGCTTGTATTTTGGTTAATGTTAGAGCTGATGCGGGAGAACAAGCAGACGCTGGAAAAGTCCATCAGGGAGATTGAGAGGAAGAGGCAGGGCCTGCAGGCTCAAGAGAAGAAGCTCATCACCGAGATCAAGAAGGTGGCCAAGCTGGGACAGATGGTACGTGTATTCTGGGATAGGATAAAACCAGTTTAATGTCAAAATATTTTGGCCTAAAGTAGACCTGCTTCAGTCACATGACGCATTGTTTGTCGCTTCTATGCATGTTGTTTTTTCGGTTTTGGGAATAATGTTCATCTTTCATATTCTGAACGTTGGCTTTGCATAATCACCATGTTCTGTCTTGATGATGCGCTGGCCGTTGTTGACAGGAAGGTGTGAAAATTCTGGCAAAGGACCTTGTCCGCACAAGACAACAGATCACGAAATTTTATACACACTGAAGTCCCAGGTACGAGCTGTAGCCTCTCATGTTCAGGTAACTACGAGATATTGCATATTGTATTTGTTCTGACACATTTTGAACTCCATGTGTCTTGAGAATTGCACTGTTCTTCTTATTTATCAAAGTTATGAGCCTCCTTTCAAATGAAATCTCATAATGCTCTGTTTTTTTTATCAAAGTTATGAGCCTCCTTTCAAATGAAATCTCATAATGCTCTGTTTTTTTTATCAAAGTTATGAGCCTCCTTTCAAATGAAATCTCATAATGCTCTGTTTTTTTTATCAAAGTTATGAGCCTCCTTTCAAATGAAATCTCATAATGCTCTGTTTTTTTTATCAAAGTTATGAGCCTCCTTTCAAATGAAATCTCATAATGCTCTGTTTTTTTTATCAAAGTTATGAGCCTCCTTTCAAATGAAATCTCATAATGCTCTGTTTTTTTTATCAAAGTTATGAGCCTCCTTTCAAATGAAATCTCATAATGCTTTTTTTTTATCAAAGGATTTTGAGATGCAAAACGAGAAGATGGAGATGGTTAGTGAAGTGATGGGCGATGCCATTGATGAGGCTTTGGTGGGTGATGATGAGGAGGAAGAAACAGAGGAGCTAGTTAACCAAGTCCTTGACGAAATTGGCATTGACATCAACTCGCAGCTAAACATGCTGTTGCACTATTCATTATTATATGTTGATCCTGGCAAATTTTTTGCTACTAGTTGGTAATTTTCTTATTGTAACACTGATTTTCTGCACTAAACAAAGCTTGTCAAGGCTCCTGCGACTGCAGTTGCAAAGCCAACTGCTGGAGGAAAAGTTTCTGCTCAAGCTGAAGCCGCAGATTGGGTGGACGGGGGCATAGATGATGACTTGCAGGCGCGACTTGATAATCTCAGGAAGATGTGACCGCCGGATTCAAATATCCCTGCACATTGTTTTGTTGTTTTGTGCATATATATTATGTACTTACGAGGGTGAAAATCTTTGTTCCAATCTCATTTGGTTGACTATATCCAGTATCTGGTCCCATGCACATACTAGGCTTCACGTTTTCTCCATAATCCCATCAGAGTGCCCTTCGTTCTCAAGCTGTGGGCGCATGACCTGCCTATGGTACTGACGGTGCTCTTATTTTTCCTGTTTTCTTCATGGCATTTGTGCGCAATGCATTGACATATCTGACAATTCTGTAGAAACACAATAGGCCAGCGTGAAATCATTCAGGAGAGTGAGGTGGTCTAATGATAAGCAAGCCAGTGGTATCTTGGTAGCATACGTAGACTGGTGCATGTTTGTTTTCTGCAGCAAAGAAGAATTGGGACCATCCTGGTCTATTAAGAAAATGATCTCCACCATGGTATATATAACCAGCAATGCTGCATTAAGGGCATGTTTGGCTTGGCTCCAGCTCTAAGATCCATGCAGAAGCTGGAGTTTATAAAATAGATTAAAATATTTTACTTTATTAGTTTTAATCTTAAACATAAAGAAAATGATCTACAAAAGATCCTTAAGGGTTCGTTTGGATGTCGATATTCAGGAGCAGGCATTGAATTGAACCCTGAATACCAAAGCTAGGCTGAATTGGAAATGGCTTGCAATGCCAATTCTTCTGTTTGGATGTTCATGTAATTGGCACTTGGAATTAATAGTTAGCACCCAATTCCAATTCCTGTTTGGATGTACAAATGGCTGAATTGTCAAATGTTGGAAAGTTTGAGAATTGTTATTCTGTACATGTATGAAATAATTTTCTCGACAACTAGTGAATATATTTAAATGTATGTGTGTATATCACTTTTAAAGATAGAAATTCATGAGAATATTGTGGAAAAGGGTCATAATAGCAGGAATATTCCAAAAAAATTGGCATATGACAACAACATAAGTGTTGATCACAAGAGCGTGACTGATAGAGCCAATAACATGGCATCAATATTTGAGTCCAACATAACAGCTCAGACAATATACTGTGTTTCCTTTGCGAACTAACATTTGCTATTCTTTAATCACCCAGTCTCCTGTGTCGTACTCTGTAAACAGCAAGAAAGAAATTAATTTCTGCATCAGAGACTAACCTTAGGGTTAAGAAAGAGGAGGGGATCAGGAAGAGCACGGATCTGAAGAGCCCTTTCCCTAGCGAGCTAGCGAAGGTGGATAAGCTCATCCATGGCGGACTGAGATGGGATGCATGAAGGAAAAGATGGAGGCGACTCTGATTTGCTGGGTGGAAGGGAGGCGGGGAGTGATTCCTACCGGTAAATGGGAGGAGGTGGATGGGCGCGAGCCTCGTCTGCGCAGCCGAGCCAGAGAGCGTCGCAATCGCCTCCTCATGGCTTCTCTTAGCTGCCGGCGTGCACGGGGGACAAGCAAAGGCGTCGTCCTTTCATGGAGGCGGATGGGAAAACTGAGTGCGGGGTGATTTCGGCTCAATACAGAGGGCAGGGACTCCGAATTGGGAGCAATGGCGCCGGCGTGTAGGGGAAATCGGTTCGGCATTGAGACACAATTCCACAGGCCGATTCGAGGGACATCCAAACAACGATATTAGAGGCAGCTCAATGCCAATTCCGAATTCTAGGTCTTAATGCCAACATCCAAACGCAGTGTAAATTATTTACAGCTCCAGCTCCAAGGATTTCTGAAGCTAGGTATGAGCAGCTCCAAGAACTCCACGAAATTTTCTAGAGCTGGAGCCATGCCAAACACCCCCTAATTATACAAACCACACTATAGAGTGATATCAGAAAAAAAAAATAAAAACACGCCCACTGAGCATTAATAATAACTTATATTCCGCGAACTCGTGACAAAAGATACAAATGTAAGGCATGAGTTTCAGCTTAGACGATATTACGTAAACACACCATTTTTCAATATATTTAGAACCTAGTCTAAGCGGACTTATGATAAATATTGCACTTCATGGAAGGATATGCCTTTGAAATGCCATAGATTTCCATGCATCCATTGTTACTTTGTGAGACAAAGCCGGAGAAGTACACATCCGTTCTTTCCAGCATCGTATTATACGAAGTTATACGACCTAATTATACAAACCACACTATAGAGTGATATCAGAAAAAAAAAATAAAAACACGCCCACTGAGCATTAATAATAACTTATATTCCGCGAACTCGTGACAAAAGATACAAATGTAAGGCATGAGTTTCAGCTTAGACGATATTACGTAAACACACCATTTTTCAATATATTTAGAACCTAGTCTAAGCGGACTTATGATAAATATTGCACTTCATGGAAGGATATGCCTTTGAAATGCCATAGATTTCCATGCATCCATTGTTACTTTGTGAGACAAAGCCGGAGAAGTACACATCCGTTCTTTCCAGCATCGTCGCACTTCTGAATACCGCTTTCAGCAAATCGATCTCGTGACCTTCTCCTTTGAAACCATGGATTTCTATGTCTTTAAGATCAGTCAAGGAGATATTCAGTCTTGTCCAGTTGCTAGGATGATCACAAGGACATTTCATTGAGCACCGGTTTGTGTCCTAAAACAAAGGAAAAGTAAATTATTGTGTTTGGTTCATACTTGAGGTTCGATGTTAATAGCAAGAAGAAATAAATAAGATTTAATCCCACAATATCAATGTCAGGCTAAGATATATATAGGATGGTTACCTCACGTAGCTTCAACCTAAGGCTTCGGACGAAAGGTACACATCCCAAGCAGATGCAACACCATTGCTCCATAGACATGCCCTTCTGTCTTCATCCGCAACTCCAAAACATGGAAGTTGGTCACTGGAGTTATTTTGGATATCTGGTGACCAAAATCCTTGTCTTCATCTCCGTTCATCACCTGCAAAAACAATTTGGTGGCACATAAATATAATATACGAAATCCATTTGCAGCAACTGAAAAGGAAAATTTAGAAGGAAAGGGAACTGACAGAAAAGGGCACGCCAATGGACAGTGACAAAGTGTGGATGACTTGAGGGCGCTGCAAACAATGTTTCTGGCCAAGGGGCAGCTTTGCCGTGCTTAGCGTGAGGTTAAACAGCCTCCACCGCACGCCGAACCTATCGGTGTCTGACCCGCAATCGCATCGCCAGTGGAGATCCTCTACCATCGGGGCAGAGCAGAGCAAGTAGGTGAAGTCATTGGGTCCGGACATACGCGAGCCGGAAGCAAACCTCAGCGTTTTTAGCAGAGGCGCCGCGATGTCGACGTGCCAAATCCACAGACGATCGGGCAAGCGGACGTCGAGCTCCTCGAGCGACGGCGAATGAACCTTTAGCGATTCCTGGTAATCCCAGCCAGTAATCTGGAGTCGCCGCAAGCGGGGGAGCGCGCGCCGGGAAGCCTCCTCCCCCCGCCGGCGGCGGCACGAGGCGGGCGCGGCGCCGAAAGCTTCAAGCGCGATCGATCGAGGCGGCGCGGTCGAAGCGCGGCAGCTCCACGGGCTCGACGGTCCAAGCAGCCTCCACGCGTATGATGACGTCGGCGATGATAACCTTCCACGCGGAGACGCGGCTGGCGTCGACCTGCGCGTGGCTGTCGCAGCGGATGCTGAGCAGGGACGCACGTCTCCGG
>LAPY01000944.1:104030-118424 GCA_000970635.1 Eragrostis tef | reverse complement strand
TTCTCGTCGGAGCAGCGGTCCACCGTGTCGTCGTCGTGCGCGGAGAGCCTCGCCGGCGCGGACGCCGTGGTCTCGCCGTCCTCCACCACCGACCTCCGACGCTGGCTCCGGTGAGCTGCCCCGTTGGATTGATTGTTGCTGTTGTAAACGCCGTGGCGTCAGACACGACCACGTGCCACGCTTGTTTCCTTCGTTGTAATCAAATCGATGGCAGCCTTTTTGTGTCACGCTGAAGGAGTGAGTGTGAAGGAGTGAGTGAGGGAGTGTGGCGGGACCCGCGTGGCAGGCTGGACTGGAACTGGAAAGCGGGCGGAGCGGGAGGCGCGGTTCGTTGCGCTCGCCCTGCCGGAGTGACGAGTTTGGGGAAGCGGGAAAGCTCCGGTGGCGCCTTTTGCCTTTCGCCGTCTTCTAGGCCGTGGGCAGCGCAGAGCATGCGAGTTTGAGCCAGGGCCGTACCGCCGCTCGCTTCCGTCTTGCAGCCTCCCCTGCGACGTGTGACTTTTCCCAGTGTTGTTCACGTACTCGGACCAATCCAAGCAGCACACACGCTTTGAGAGGAAATGGCGACAGACGTTTCCAAATCAGAGAGAGAGAGAGAGAGAGAGTAGTCCTGGCTGTTCGTCCATCACGTATGGCATACGGCCCGGGATATTTTGTACAAGTACATACGGCGCGGCACGTTCCATTAAAAGTGGACGGATGGAGGATGACGGACAGATCATCA
Source organism: Eragrostis tef (assembly GCA_000970635.1). NCBI lineage: Eukaryota > Viridiplantae > Streptophyta > Magnoliopsida > Poales > Poaceae > Eragrostis > Eragrostis tef. The sequence continues at coordinate 117,700 of LAPY01000944.1, read as the reverse complement.
GGCCGTGGATGCAGTTGTGGATACGGGCACTGGTACTTGCTGCGTACTGTACTCGTACCGCTTGCGCGCTCCATTATTAGCCGGTATCCGTACGGATCCAGCCCTGGTAGGGTAGGAGATCGGACATGCCTTGGCTGCTTGTTCGCGGGGCATCCCCTGCCGGCCGGGCTGCCGACGCCGGCGCGAGAGGAGAACAGGCAGGCGCATGTGGGGAGATGGCCGTCGCTGCAACTATTGCTACAGATGCGGCCCCTCCGATCTGGAGCCGCCGAAATGGATCGCCGTCGCCTCGCTGCCGCCGATGATGGGTGGCTGGTCGGACCGTGCGAGCAGCTACTGGCTGTCTAGATCAAGTGGTTTCTGTTTCTAGTGATCCTACTGGTCCGCAGTAGGATTAGGAGTAGACGCCACCAACTCTCTAGCCATCTGCGTTCCTACGAGAATAGACCGTGCGTGCATGCGTGAGCTTGGAGTGGAATAGTTGATCAATCATTTTTTTTTTGATAATGGAACAAGAGTCTCGACCTCTACACTAGTTGATCAATCATTTAGACGACACGGTGTGCATTCCCGAGGACCTCAAACAATTTTATCGGTAGGACGGCGTGATGGCTGCCCGAAAGCCTAGGCAACGGTTCCCCCCGGCCAACCCGCAAACCTTCTGCCTAAATCGGCTCGGTTGTAGGAGTATCTACGACGATATGCAGTATGGGCTGTGTGATTTTGTCTGCAATCTCTCCGACGTACTCATTGAACCCAAAATGGTGGCCGTGACGCGCTGCGCACAGGTCCAACATTTGTTTTTCAGCAATGCTGCCACCTGATGATGAGTGGAAAAGCCAGACCAACTACCGTACAAGTGTAAAAGCCCAGTTTGAAACAAAACACTAAATTCACCTGAAGGACTCAAACAGAAGTCTTAAAAAAAAAGAGCTTCGACCGTCGGTTCTCAACGATCCAATGGACAATGCATGGAAAACCAGCCTGCTTGCACCATCTTTCCTGGAGCTGGTCGCCCTGAAAAGGGAAAACCATATGGAGAAAGTGATTTGTGAATTGTTAACAACAAAACAAGACACTACTACTAAATAGTTCATGCAAATGTTTTCATGTTGAATTGTTTCAGTGTAGAGTGTAATCCATATGACCCGGAGATCGAAAATAGGGCTATATATCAGGAGAAAGAAAATCACTAACTTCTGAAGAAATGCCCGCAACTTTCATGTGAACAGATGTGGGCAGAATGGGCATGCGCAACATATACTGGTACAGCCAGAGTCCTATTATGCACTCCAGTACTCACATCTAGGTAAAGATAGGAATACTAGATGAATCTTCAAAAACAGGTAGGAGTATTCATCGATAGAAAAAAAATCTTCACAAAGATGTCACCAGAAAGCCTGTCACCAAATTAAAGGTCATGTGAACTAGTAACTGTAAGCCATAATGCTGAAGCTAGAAACAGTATATAGCTTCTTGTAAAACTGGATGATGCAAGCGCGAAAAGAATCACAGGTAGTACATAATGTCCTAAGTGCATTAGAAATATATCAAGTCGACATCACCTGATTTTCTAGTACAAGCAGATTCAGGAACGGTGCCCATTATTTTCATTAATCACATCACTAAATCATCCATTATGGCCTCCCACCTTTTTTTCCCACTTTCTGAAGACAGCGTGTTCTTCAATGAAGCTGAATGGAAAGGATTTACCACTTGATTATTATGACTATATCAATCAAATCTAAACTGAACACACATTATTTTTCGACAGGAAAGATAGAATACATAGCCTGAATAAAACGCTTCATCATTAAAATACTGGTAATCTTATACAGAAGGGTATTCGTGAAACCATTTGATGTCAGTGCAGTTTCTAAGGAAAAAGAAATTAAGCTAAGGCAGTAAACTAACCAACCATAAGAAAACAGAAAGCTACAGTCCCCAAGCAAACGACTGATACTGGAATATATTGGATAAAATGGTAGGAACACAAACAAATATGCTACTTGTGATACTGGAAGCAAATTTGACTGCCAAGGTCAGAGTTTAACACACGTAGCCCACCTGTTCAGTGAGGTACTTTCGACAACCGAATGGTCAAAGGGCCCAGGCCTCAGGATCGTTACCACAGAGTGTATCAAGTAAATATCACCTCAAGCTGTGTAGTACAAGCAAATTCACAAACAGTGAACATCCTTTTCACCAAGCGCATCACTAACTCATCAGCTATTTAATCAAACAGATAGTTTTCCCTTTCTGAAGACAGAGTGTTCTCCAATGAAGCTGAATGGATAGCAATTACCAATTGATTATCATGGCTATTTCAATAAAACAAATATAGATTGAATGCATAGTATTGTTTGGACAGGAAAGCTAGAAGACTATGATTGAATAAAAAGTTTCAACATTCAGATATCGGTCATGTTGCATGCATGGCAGTATCATTCAGATATCAGTAATCTTGCATGGCAGTATATTCTCGCAACCTTGTTACGACAGTGTAGTTTCTATGAAAGCAGACGCTAAGCTGGTAAATTAACCAAACATAAGAAAACAGAAGTCTACAGTTGGATCTTATTTCATATATATCATATCCCAACTGCAAGAGAATGCATGAGACCAATTGATGGTCCAGTAAGAATCATATCTTCCACGCAAATAACGGAACAAAATAAAATCATGAGTTGCATAGGCCCGATCCATTGAAATTTGTATCCTTATTTTGTCATGTCAAAAAATGGACAAATTATGGGCACCATCAATTTGTTTCTACACATGAATGATGCTTCAGTAGTAACCAAAGATAAAGTATGATGAGGACAGGGAAATAAATATGACAAGGACGGGAAAATAAATATTGGAGATTCGTGAAACCATTTGATGTCAGTGCAGTTTCTAAGGAAAAAGAAATTAAGCTAAGGCAGTAAACTAACCAACCATAAGAAAACAGAAAGCTACAGTCCCCAAGCAAACGACTGATACTGGAATATATTGGATAAAATGGTAGGAACACAAACAAATATGCTACTTGTGATACTGGAAGCAAATTTGACTGCCAAGGTCAGAGTTTAACACACGTAGCCCACCTGTTCAGTGAGGTACTTTCGACAACCGAATGGTCAAAGGGCCCAGGCCTCAGGATCGTTACCACAGAGTGTATCAAGTAAATATCACCTCAAGCTGTGTAGTACAAGCAAATTCACAAACAGTGAACATCCTTTTCACCAAGCGCATCACTAACTCATCAGCTATTTAATCAAACAGATAGTTTTCCCTTTCTGAAGACAGAGTGTTCTCCAATGAAGCTGAATGGATAGCAATTACCAATTGATTATCATGGCTATTTCAATAAAACAAATATAGATTGAATGCATAGTATTGTTTGGACAGGAAAGCTAGAAGACTATGATTGAATAAAAAGTTTCAACATTCAGATATCGGTCATGTTGCATGCATGGCAGTATCATTCAGATATCAGTAATCTTGCATGGCAGTATATTCTCGCAACCTTGTTACGACAGTGTAGTTTCTATGAAAGCAGACGCTAAGCTGGTAAATTAACCAAACATAAGAAAACAGAAGTCTACAGTTGGATCTTATTTCATATATATCATATCCCAACTGCAAGAGAATGCATGAGACCAATTGATGGTCCAGTAAGAATCATATCTTCCACGCAAATAACGGAACAAAATAAAATCATGAGTTGCATAGGCCCGATCCATTGAAATTTGTATCCTTATTTTGTCATGTCAAAAAATGGACAAATTATGGGCACCATCAATTTGTTTCTACACATGAATGATGCTTCAGTAGTAACCAAAGATAAAGTATGATGAGGACAGGGAAATAAATATGACAAGGACGGGAAAATAAATATTGGAGTATCTTATATTTACTAATTGGAGGCTCCTTTTGGAGCCCTCACGTTAATCGGAAGAAAATCCTCTAAATTCTCACAAAAAAGCAAAACATCTAGCCATTGATTTAGTTGCATAAAAAATAATGACCGACAGATCGTTGACCCGGCCTCATTGTGATCCGATTCCGATCTCAGAAAAGATACAAGAGTCGGAATTACCGATCTAGGATTCGTGCAAAAAAGGAGCTGTAGCCAAACACGAGTCCTCGAGGCCACGCTGCCGTCAGTCTTGACGAGATCAAGCTGCTTATCGTCAGGAAGTCCCAAATCGTCCTCGCTGAGGCCGGCCGGGATGTGGTTGATTTCTTACCCGGAGTTCTCCCATGTCAGTTCTCAGCGTCGTGAATCTTCTCTCCAAGAAGAACGCTAGAGGAGGGCAAAACATGTCCATGGCAAAGGGAATTCGGTTTGAGATGGCCGAGGTCAAACGCGTAGGTATCAAGAGCGTTCTAGAGCATGAATCAGAGGTCGATGAGGATGCAGGACATATAGATCGGTGTGGGATAGGAAGAGTTGCAGTTTCATGGTAGCAGTTACGTGAACTAAAGCAAAGGACGACAATCTGCATATCGTGGAGCTTTCACGTGTTTGAAGATGGCAACAGAAAATTATGCCGAGCATAACTTATGTAGGGCACCATGATATTGTGTGGTCCAGGAGATGCAGAGGTGTAGCATGCTACATCTCTGTTTCATATTGATCTCCCATCCATACAGGCTGCCAGTAGACCATAGTACACCATGATGGGCGAGAGCCGATTTCAGGGGAGCAAATTTCAGGAAGGGAAACCTGCACGTGTGGTTTGGATGCATGATAATAGCTAGAACAACTAAAGACAGGGTTCGCATGCATGATCATATCTAGATTGATAGAAGAAGCAGCGCCTTGCTCAAGCAAAATCAGTGCAACACTCTAGCTTTGGAACAAAACGGAGCATGGAGCTCTGACAAAGAAGAATCTTCTACATCAAGGTAAAAAACTGAAAAAAAAAATAATGGGACATGACCATATATTTCATGATCAGGTAAGGTAGTTTTTTTCCCCATAGTGCTGACTTGCTAGAAAAAAAAGAAGACATCTAAGGTACAACCTAATTTAGTTTGCAATGTTTAGTTTCAGCCAGTGGAATTCCAGCCATCAGTGTATATATCAATCTAGGAATGAAGAATTGTTAATATGGATGAAAAAGAGATAATATGGTGGCAAAGACGGTTATATATGCATAATCACATTACTATTGTCATGGACAAAACTAATTGGACGCAACTTATATTCTGAGGTGGCTGTATTTTCTTGATTTTCAGCCAATGTGTTCTTCCACTGCATGTTAAGCTACGGAGATCTCAGGGTTCAGTATGCTTCCCTGATTTAGAGATGTTGCGGGTACTTGGAACACCTTACTATTGTGACGGATGCAGGTTGAAGATGTTATATAGTGCGTTCAATCTTTATCGGACGTATGCCCAGGTATGATGACAGAAAAGAAGTAAAAATCAATCTCGCAGGCATGAACAATACATAGAGCCTCACCCTTTGAGACCTTTGACATAAAAATAGAAAAAACAAAAGTAATATGAGAATATATAGACATTATCACATAAATTGTTTTAACAACCGAAGGGTATCAAAGTGGATTCAAACAACTTGCTTGGACATTTATCAGATCTATAAATTGTTCTATTGGATTTGAGGGAGAGAGAGGTCTATTGGTATAGGAGTACCATCAAAAGTTTCCTATGACAATGCGTAAATGTGCTGAAGCATCACAACAACAATGAGCCACTACAACAATAAGCTACTATGGATATATCTTGGTTGTTTGTGGATATTCAAACTCCATTTTTACATACTTATTGCATCAGTTTATAATTCATCTGTAAATGTACAAAACAGTGAAATACGAAAGCTCATTAGTGGATAAAATGGACCCAATTTTGATGTGTCGGGATTTCAAAAGGGCTTTGAAATTATAGTATCCAATACAGTCATCAGACTATACAAAATCGAGGTGCTATATGTGAAGAAATTCAAAGAGAAGGATTGAAGTAACAGGTCAATGCATCAGTACAGATCAAACTTTTTAAAATTTACATTTAGATGTAGTATGGCAATATTTTATTCTTAGATATAGATAAGAGAGTATCCATGTATAAAGCAAGATACTATGTTTAAATAAAAGGACAGCCAATATATGGAAAAAAATGTGAATATCTGTGGTGGTTAAAATGTCTAAGCCTCCAGTTCAATAAACAAAAAAATTGTAAAGCAATTTTATATTTTTTTTCCCTAAATGTATTTTCTATGTAATAGTTACACACATCTTTTATGATTACTAGCTAGCCCGTGCAAGAGCACGGGTTAATGGGCTAGTATGAGCAAATAATAATGGCAGGGTGAAATGAAACAAAGATTTGAATCTCGATAGATAAGCTAACATTTTTCCTAAAAATGTATAACACGAAGCAGCCATGTTAGAATTAGTAGTGATTTCTAACATCGATATGCACTGATTCGTGCATGTCAGTGATCACCACAACTGAGTGCTAATATGGTACCAACCTAGAGCTAGAGACAGAGCAACACACACTTGGGTGATAAATTCAGTAATTCAGTAGTTTCTCCAGAGTTAATGCACAAAAGCAGGATCGAAACTCATCCAAAATGTGGACTCAAATGAGTATTCTCTCTCTGCACAATCAACTTCATCTTTAGAAATTCGAAATAGGTTATGTTAGTTACAAAACACGTGCTAGAGGATTACTTTGGCAAAAATTCCGTCTGATAGCTTACACCAGGGAATCCATCGACAAGGTAAGCTACTGCAACGTCCTCACTGGAAATCTGCGCAATGCAACAACAAAAATTAGGGTTCAAGCAAGAAATCCATCTTATTCCTAGAATAATCTGAAATAGGAACCACACTGATTTTCCAACATTCAGATGAACATTAGATTTTCTAACAATTAAACTTCAAGCAAGAAATGAACATTAGTAATACCGACCAATGCAAACAGACTACTCTCGGGAACAGAGATATTCCCTAGCCGTCACTTCTCTTTCCACTGCTCTATTGCAACAAAATCAGAAGAGTACAATTCAGCTAGTAGTCTCGTGCACCATACAATCCCACAGAACAATTCACACGAATCGGCAACACAAATTGAATTCAAGTCCACAAGAGCGGATGATTGATTGGAAACGCACGTACCTTAGAGCAGGGTTAACCTCCTCGCAAGGGCAGAGGATCTCTCGCTTTTCCCGTCCTTGGATTGCGCATGAGAGATGCCCGCGGCGACGGTTATGGTGGAGACCGCAGAGGCCGTTGTAGTGGATGAGAGCCATGGAGCGTGCCACCTTCGGAGGCGGCGGGTCTACCTGCGACCCCCTATTTTACAGGCGGCCCCCTCATTTGCATCGCGATCTAAATAATTGCATAAAACCCTTTAGTTTGGATCGCGATTATTAGTCGCGATCCAAAAAATTACACAAAACCCTTGAGTTGGATCGCGACTATTAGTCACGATCCAGCTTTTTACATAAACTCTCCCTATTTTGATAGATCTTAAAGTTCGAGCCCCTCCCTTCTCCCGGTTGGCGCTCGACGCCGGCGAGCGCGGCGGCTCGACGTCGGCGTAGGGGACGGTGCGACACGACCCGTGGATCTCACCACGGTGGCGCAACCGTCTTATTAGTTGCAATGACGGCTTCACCTCCCGGCGGGCCCAATCTCATGAGCCCTTGCGATTCCCGCAGTGGAGGAGATCGAGGGAGGCTGGGGCGATGCGGCGGGCTTGATGAAGGCTGTGGAGTCAGTTGCAGCGACGCAGGCCACAACCTTGAAGACGGCGGAATGATCGGCGGCGAGGAAGCGGCCGTCGACGGCGCGCGTCGTGAAGTCAGGAACTGCTGCCCTGCTCTTTCCGGTTGCAGATTTCGACATTTTCAACGGATTTGACACTCGATTGGATCAAGGTTTAGCGCATTGGCCGCTAATTTAAGTTTGAATTCTCCCGTAATCGGTTCACCTTGTCATTTGTGATCTTCCTGATTTCATTGCCCCCACTGTCCCCACACGAGAAAATTTCCAGCTTTCTGCTAAGCTATCTGATGGATGACACTTGATCTCGTCGCACTCCATTTTAACCATTTCAGCTACTGGACTCGAACTAGTTCATGCTTATATTGGGCTCTTGGCTTCACGCAAACACAATGTTATTGCCTTCGAGCTGTGCGTACAATGTGGATGAAGGTTACCTGATGAAGATCGAGTCGTGCAAGCACTCAAAGTCTAGAACAGGGACACGGACCCGTTGGAACATTCATGTACTGATAGAAAAAAAAAGATCTGTACTGATAGATACTCCCATTGTAATTTGACATCGCAATAAACAAAGATGGAGTTCAATCCAATTTTCGTCAAGCCTCCACACGTATATGTGTCATCCGCCTGAACAAGATGCATGAATCTGCAGAAATTCTTGTGTTGCTAGCTTCTCAAGACTCTCAGTTTGTTATGGATCGGATCAATGATGCCAATATGACTCTATTCTATGCAAATCTACGTGTTTGACACCAAAAAAATGGGAAATGCACACCAGGTCTACAACAGCAGCCTCGTAAAACACTGAATTCAATGCCGGAATAGTGTCCAACTGGAGATGACTTTGAGCAAGTAGCAGGATATCACGACCAAAACAGTTGGCTAGCTAGCTTCTTCCACTGCCTCTCTCCCTCCGAATAGACGCGATGTATTTTAAGATTGCGTGCCATAGAACCATCGACCACGGAGCAAGCTAACAAGAATTTATGCGGCTGATCAATTGATCCATAGTAAAGTTATTCAGTGCGGATATAGCTAGGAATTTTCAGGCTGGGGCGATGCGGCGGGCTTGATGAAGGCTGTGGAGTCAGTTGCAGCGACGCAGGCCACAACCTTGAAGACGGCGGAATGATCGGCGGCGAGGAAGCGGCCGTCGACGGCGCGCGTCGTGAAGTCAGGAACTGCTGCCCTGCTCTTTCCGGTTGCAGATTTCGACATTTTCAACGGATTTGACACTCGATTGGATCAAGGTTTAGCGCATTGGCCGCTAATTTAAGTTTGAATTCTCCCGTAATCGGTTCACCTTGTCATTTGTGATCTTCCTGATTTCATTGCCCCCACTGTCCCCACACGAGAAAATTTCCAGCTTTCTGCTAAGCTATCTGATGGATGACACTTGATCTCGTCGCACTCCATTTTAACCATTTCAGCTACTGGACTCGAACTAGTTCATGCTTATATTGGGCTCTTGGCTTCACGCAAACACAATGTTATTGCCTTCGAGCTGTGCGTACAATGTGGATGAAGGTTACCTGATGAAGATCGAGTCGTGCAAGCACTCAAAGTCTAGAACAGGGACACGGACCCGTTGGAACATTCATGTACTGATAGAAAAAAAAAGATCTGTACTGATAGATACTCCCATTGTAATTTGACATCGCAATAAACAAAGATGGAGTTCAATCCAATTTTCGTCAAGCCTCCACACGTATATGTGTCATCCGCCTGAACAAGATGCATGAATCTGCAGAAATTCTTGTGTTGCTAGCTTCTCAAGACTCTCAGTTTGTTATGGATCGGATCAATGATGCCAATATGACTCTATTCTATGCAAATCTACGTGTTTGACACCAAAAAAATGGGAAATGCACACCAGGTCTACAACAGCAGCCTCGTAAAACACTGAATTCAATGCCGGAATAGTGTCCAACTGGAGATGACTTTGAGCAAGTAGCAGGATATCACGACCAAAACAGTTGGCTAGCTAGCTTCTTCCACTGCCTCTCTCCCTCCGAATAGACGCGATGTATTTTAAGATTGCGTGCCATAGAACCATCGACCACGGAGCAAGCTAACAAGAATTTATGCGGCTGATCAATTGATCCATAGTAAAGTTATTCAGTGCGGATATAGCTAGGAATTTTCCTCCCTTCAAATTCAATATTTTTTACCTATCATATATGAGCAAGTAGGGGTATGCCGTCACGATCAAAGCAGTTAGCTACAGTAGCTAGCTAACTTTTCAAATATCTTATTCGAAAAAAAAACCTTCAATTGTCCCTCTCCTTCCAAAAGTAGTCAGAGTATTACAACTACATGCAATGATCGATGCAGAGGCTGGAATATTGAAATATACCCTCATTTCTAAAAAAAATCCACTATGAAGATAGTTAAGACGAGTTTGACCAAATTGATTAAATATCTAATGAAAATTAATTAATTAATGTCATCAGTTAATCCATTAGCAATAGATAGTACATGTTAAGGAATTCGAATCAAAAGTTTTCCCTCCAATTTTCTTCAAATACGCAAAAAAACTTTGCTTCTCGGTTGTATAGAAGAGGGTTTCAAAATGAACTAGGGCAGGGGGCCCACTACTTCTTCATTCAGGGGCAACGGTTGGGGGAAGAAAAACTTTGTTAGAGCTTAACCCTTTTCTGATCGGTACCAGGGTTGCGAAAAATGGTTGGTTTTAATACAATCTCATCGATAATAGTGGGGAACAATACACTCTGAATTGTGGAGCTTGTATAACGCAACATGATCCTTTCAGAAGGTGGTTCCCGCAATTTCATTCAACTTGACGACGGGGATTGCCAAAACAGCGGATGCCTTCGTTATTCCCTCCCGGTTTTGAATTGAGTACATTATAGTAACTTGTTTACCTTATAAGGAAATTGTGAAACATGTCTTTATACAACGCAACTTCAGTCCAGTCCGGCTAACACTATGCGTGAGTTTAACGAGAAGGGCAAGGCTGAGTTTGAGCTCAAATAATATTCTTTTCAAACAGATTTCTCTATATATACATGTTCCAACTTAATTATAACGGGCCATCATGCATGGGCTGCTATGAAACACATAACAAATAATAGCACATGTCCAGTTGTTGTTTTTGTCTTTGCAGACGAAACAATTCTAAGCTGTAGCTATTTATTTTGAATGCAAAGTCATTGAGTTGGTGGGGTTGCACCAGAGGGATTCATATCAACGGGGCCGCGGGTTTTTTTTCCTGTCGATGTGGCCACTTGGCTGGCGGGAAGAAATAAAGAAGTCGTCTTGCAACACACGGCTCAAGTCTGTATCCTAAATACCGGGAACGACAATAAAAAAACATGATGTGTCAATTAATATTGATTTAGTGAGGATAAAGATTGATGATGAGTTTACATGACCATAAATATTGGGATTGTATCTACAACACTTGAGCAGCTTAAGGCTTCTAATTAATTTTACAACTTTAGATTAGACTTCCAATTTTCGAGATGTGTGGCTTAGGTTAGATCCAACTTTACACTCACAAAACAAAATCAAGTACTTTTGTAGGCTCGAATACACTATATGTTACCTGTTTGTATCTCTCTAACATCATATAAATATTTTCCAACCTTGGAAAAATTCCCATAATTCATCCATGATTCATTTATATCTCCGGTAGCGTCCATATATATGTCCATATGCATTTGTACAGAGCACGTCCAAACGTGCTCAAACCAAAGAGGCAGGTACGCCATGCCACGTCATGCTTGCCCGCACTCTTACCATGGTTTCTTCAAAAATAATGAAAAAGGAAAAGAAAATAAAGGATGAAGGTGCATCTCTACGCCAAGCTCTCTTCTTCTTCTTCTTCTTCTTCTTCTTCTTCTTCTTCTTCTTCTTCTTCTTCTTCTTCTTCTTCTTCTTCTTCTTCTTCTTCTTCTTCTTCTTCTTCTTCTTCTTCTTCTTCTTCTTCTTCTTCTTCTTCTTCTTCTTCTTCTTCTTCTTCTTCTTCTTCTTCTTCTTCTTCTTCTTCTTCTTCTTCTTCTTCTTCTTCTTCTTCTTCTTCTTCTTCTTCTTCTTCTTCTTCTTCTTCTTCTTCTTCTTCTTCTTCTTCTTCTTCTTCTTCTTCTTCTTCTTCTTCTTCTTCTTCTTCTTCTTCTTCTTCTTCTTTGACAATTCCGTAGCTACACCAAGCTTTGAGACATGGCGGCCATGCAAGGACTGGGAGCAATGTGGCTCCTGATTTTACCTCATTCAACTTGACAAGGGGATCGGAACAACTATACGACACATGCCTCCACGATTTAGCATGCTGTGGATAACAACTCCAACTTGATTATGTTGTCCATATTTTTTGTTAATTAATAATGTTTAACGACATATTGACGAGGCAAGCTACTTTGACTCAACTGTAATCTTCCTTCCAAATTATGTTTGCTACATGTTCCAACTTATATCATTGGCTGTTATGGAACACAGAAACTAAATGAACCTGTAGTTAAGTACAAATTGATTATATTTGGACGCTTTCCTATACGAAACTAAAACATATGGGGGTTAGAGAATTCAAATATACAAAGTCATGGAGTCGATATAGTTTCACCAAAGTGATTGGAATCACTAGGTCTCGCCGGCACATCGCGCAGTTTCGTGGATTTGTTATATCGATTTAGTTGGTGAAAATGGCCCATCGTGCAAACACACACGGCACTCCACAATATATTAGCTAGACTAGTTCTTGACTAGGTAGTTCCATCATCCCATAACCACTCGGCAAATACGTACTAGGTAGATAAACATATAAAATAAAAGGCTGCTGGGCCATTAAGCTGGAATAAGCTCATCTTCATCAGCTAATGAACTACAGCGATCTGAAGGTCCAGATCATATAATTAAGCTACCCATGCTCATAAATTGACCTTTTGTTTTAGCTTAGAGCAAATAAGCTAGCTTATAATAATCTCGCTGAACCGAACATAGCCTTAGAGGAAGCATTGTCTCTAAAATTCCATGAACGAAATCCTATATATATACCCACTACCTCCTCCTTCCCCTTTGCAAATTAAGTTACCAGCAGGCTCTCACTGCGGTCATGAATCTTGATGGCTCCTCCCTGTAACTCATCCATTTGTTGTCTTGGTGCCTCCCATTAGCCATCAGATCATACACTATAACTAGCTTGCAACTCCAGTTGCTGACACGACACCGTTAGCTATCTACTAGTCTACCGCTCCATCCACCATGATGAGCCTCCTCTCTTCAGTGACAGGATAAGGTATAGCCATGCATTATGTTCTGAACGCCCATCCGTGGTCCACTTGAAATAAAGGTCAGATATTAGTGAACATTCGATCCTAATTAACCTTGACGGAGAACAAGATGAGAACTCGTCAATGTATGTAGCCACGTGCGCTAGCCGGATGATAAGGATCGATCCTAGTGTGTAATCTTTCCATCTCCCATGTCTCCCGTTCCCATCGTTCATTTTTCTCCACAAGCACCATTTGACCGATACAGAAAAGATCAAGTTGTGCACCATTAATTTCTTTGTGGAAGCTAGCAGCCTTGTTGCTTCGATTGCGTGTTGTACGTTAGCAGCACAGCCAGCCCAACGTGGCTAAAAAGCAACAATGTGGCATTGCACTATGCCACGTCATGCCCTTTCATACGCCCTTACGTATATATATGTTCCCGTTCCGGTCCTGCCTCGATGCAGTGGCCACACCTACAAATAGCCCCCACTGTCAAGCAGTTAGCCACACAAGTTTTTGCTGTTTCAACTCATGGCAGCCATGCAAGGTCCCCGAGCAATGCCGGTCCTCCTCCTCCTCCTTCTTCTTGTCGGCGTCGCCGGCGGCAGCCCTCCGCCGGAGCCGGTGACCTGTGCGCGGGGCACGTCCGACTGCACGGTGACCAACATGTACGGCTCGTTCCCGGACCGCACCA
>LAPY01000944.1:74987-85537 GCA_000970635.1 Eragrostis tef | reverse complement strand
GGAGCGGAGCCGTACGCGTTGGTCACCGTGCAGTCGGACGCGCCGCGCTTGCACGACACTGGCTCCGGCGGAGGGCTGCCGCTGGCGAGGCCCAGAACAAGAAGGAGGAGGAGGAGGGCCGGCATTGCTCGGGTGGGTCCGTGCATGGCTGCCATGATCTCGTGGTGGTTGCTGAGAACAGCAATGTCTCAAAGCTAGCTTGGTGCAGATAACCGCTTGACCGTGGGGGCTATTTGTAGGCGTGGCCACCGCATCGAGGCAAGACCGGAATGGGAACATACGTGCACTAGCGTGACGTGCTACTGTGAAACGTCGGTGAGGCGGCCTCCAGATGGCAGTGATTCTAGCCGATTGCTTGATCCTCGTGCACATTTTGTATTAATTGTCGTTAAGGCACACAGAGCACGCAAGCTATCTCCTAGCAAGGAGTTGCTGCCATAGAGATATATAAACAAATAATCAGAAATGGGGCGCCAACCTTTTACTATTATTATCTAGGTCTAACAGTTTGCTTGTGAAAAACGAACTTTCGTGGTATAAGTATATATGGCTGAAAATTAAATATGCAAGGTGGCGAAAGGACATGTAGCCTAGTGAATACAAAAGCCTCAGTAGCACCTAAGATTCTAAGTTCGACTACCGGTGAAAGCGAATTTTTTAGGATTTAATGACGTTGTGCTTTCAGCGGCAGGCGACGTGGCTATCAGCGAGGTGCCAGTGGTGAGTTCGTCAATCTTGAGGATTTGCCTTCTGTGTGTGCGTTGTGATTGTCTGAGTTGTACTGTATAATCATTAAAAAATATGCAACGTGTTCATGATGAGTGGTTTTATAATAAGTAAATATATGGCTGAACGCGCAAGCCGCTGGATGACTACTTTCCACCTTTTCTTTATAATATTGTTGCTTTCTTGTATGGAAGAACTGATGGAAGGCATATGGCATTTCAAAATGAAAGCAACATTTATCTGCAAGGAAATTGTTTTAAGTTTATGCGGTTCTTATTGATTTCTTGTATGGACGGCCTTGCCATTATAAAATGAAATAAGCATTTATCTGGTCATATTTTGTTGGCAACAAACCATAAATATATAGTGATTGTTCACTTTCAGCCAGGGGCATTTTAGTCCAATAAAAGATTGTAACTCTTTCACAAACCCATGGCAGCCAAACATGAGAAAAGGTTCAGACCTCATATCCTTAACCCCAACCCACCTCCTGATTTCACATTGCATTTCCCTTCCCCTAAGACCCTAACCCAAGCTGCATCCAAACATCACCCTAAGTGAATATTTATTATTCACAACCTGGATTCATCAAATAACACATCTATCGCATATACAAACACTCTGCATGGTTATGGCAATGAGGACTTACATGAGGCCACTTAGACTGGTTTTGCAGTACACAACGTTGTTGCTCGGTCAACCACAATGAGAGTAAAAACCGGTACATACAACATTTGCAACTACCCATACGCATTATGAAAGTAAGTCATATATTCCCTCCGGCATAAGCATTTTTAAGTTTGGTCAAAGTTAAAAAGGTTTGACTTTGAGTAAACCGAGAAATACTTACATTTAATTCTTGATGAAGTGAGTATATAGGAGTCATAGCATGAGCTATACAGAAACACGAGCAGTCTATACTATTTTTTAACCTTGAAAAGAAATTTCTGCATTGCCTTCCGCACCAGGTTGTTCATGGATCAATGATCGGATCCTCATCAAATCAAGCTAGTCAACATCGCTATTTGATTAGATTTTCCTTGAATGCAATGGTCAAAATAAGTAGGTAGATAGCTAGCTACATGTTCTGCAAAAATGAATTCAGATATTAGATGGAAGTAGTATAGCATACGTTCACCCAACTGTTTATGCATGGTTCCATAGTGGCACGTACCTTGCGAAATACTAGTCTAATCTTGGTAGAGGACTCATGCATGCGCTGCACGACCGATTTGTTTAATTCAAGGATCCCTTGGAAACTGTCTTGTACAACCCCAATATACGAATGAATGATCCAAGATCTCGAGTGTGACCGCATGAGTACACGACTTCGCGCTTCGCGAGTGTCTGCTACCACAAGGACAAGATACACGACCTTGCGTCCTTCATTGAACCTTTGACACATAACACACCTGGCTGGTATCAAGCTCAATCCCTCTCCTTTGCAAGTTCATTCGCACAGCCATTGTATTATGAGCTAAACGCCACATAAAGTATCTTATCTTCCCATAATTTCTTTCACTGCTCTTCCTCTAATACATGACCTTGTGATGTAGAACAATCTCCTCTTCTGCTCCTTCGCCGCTCATGCTCCCTGTAAACTTTCTGAGCCGATTTAACAGAGAACATCCCTCTTTTATCAAAGTGCCATGCGAAGAACATCGTAAATAAAACATCTAACTGAATTATCGATTCTCTCTCCAGTTTAAAACGGGCACGCGTCTGCCTCGGATCTACTTGCCGTCGCTCAAGAGGCTTCCTCGCCATGGGCAAAGGTCAGAACCGCGAGAGTCGCGGATTGACAACGAAAGCGAGGCCTCACCTCACGGGTACGACTTCGACCATGTCTGGGACCGCCGCTCGGTGCCGGAAGGCGCCATTGGCATATTGCTCATGTTTGGAAACTAGACTTTGAAGGTAGCAGAATAAACAGAGGAGAGTTTAACGGTGAATGCGCATTCTAATAGCAGTATGAATATATCTGATGTGCAAATCTTCTAGAACAACTTGTGGCTGATACCAATTGGAACATATCAGCTATTATGTGCTTCAGTTGGAGGTGGAGTTAAAATTTCAGATGATATTGCCGAACATTTTCAGATGATAATGCTGAAAGTTCAGATTGTCACCTTGGAAAATAGACTTCAATGATAGTAGCAGATTG
This sequence comes from Eragrostis tef, assembly GCA_000970635.1. NCBI lineage: Eukaryota > Viridiplantae > Streptophyta > Magnoliopsida > Poales > Poaceae > Eragrostis > Eragrostis tef. The sequence continues at coordinate 82,647 of LAPY01000944.1, read as the reverse complement.
TGCAGAGCACAGTTACTAATAGTTTGAATTAATTGTCACTTACCAGCTATTCAGAGGCTCAGAGCTTCAAATTGGCAGTAGGGTGAAAAATGCTAGTCGATGGTGAATGTATATTTTATTACCAATTGGCAGTGGGTAAAATATACTTCTACTGTGAAGTTTCAATGGATGTCATACTGAAAGTCTGAAACTTACATTCCCAGTAACTTCTTTTGGAATGAGTTAGTACTTGTAAATTCAGCAAACTGAGTTGTAAACAGACAATCCACTGCAACAGAAAATCATTGCACATATTTAAACTAGGCTGAAAAGGGACATTTTGTTAAGTTTAAATGCAGAGTCCTAGTATACTCAGTGGTCAGAGTTCAGAAGGTTGATCGATAGTACCATTCGCTACTCACTGCAATGTTTTCTGGGGTAAACAATGGACCATGTGACTTTTATCGTATCCGCAACCAGAGAAGCCACACATCCATACCTGTGTATCCACCATATGTGACAATGGCATTGCCATCAGGCCATCATTTCACTACGCCGATCCATTTATCTGCATCCTTCATGCTATCCAGATAGCAAATGCTCGCAGCATGTGAACCGCTTACTCAGAATTTCGTCCAGCTTCAAGTCCTACGTTATAAACAGAGAAATTTCCCTGTAAATATACATGGCATATGCAAATATTTAAAATAGCATAGGATGAACAGTAGGAATTACAAATTGGATCCTACATAGAAGAGCACAATAAGAATTTTACAGCTGCTAGTTTTCCCACTGGATAAATTACCCCTGCTCGGTTGTTCCAATAATAAGCTCAATACCTAGCTAAGTGCTGACACTATCCATAATGCTGAACAAGATCTTTTCCGTCAAAAAAAAAATGCTGAACAAGATCTATATAAGTACAGTAGTACACAGAGGCCGGAAACTAGTTCTGTTCTCTAAAATTAACTAGATAACTAAATAGACTTGATTAATGGGTAGCATGGCATGCACTACATTGCAAAAGCACCAACCAAATTTGTTCAACTATCCGATAACCATGAAAGTACAGGAAAAACAGTTCAGTCTGAAACTCAGCATTTCAACATTTTTTCGATGACATGTATGGGCATGCTTTTCTCAGCATTTCGAGATCGCGTGCGTGCTTTTTAGTTGCACTTGATAGAGCTCTAAAAAACACTTCAATCTGAAACTCAAACTTTCAACATTTTTTCGATGACATGCATGGGCATGCTTTTTTCAGCATTTCAACATCGTGTGCGTGCTTTTTTGTTGCACTTGATAGAGCTCTGACCAACTGATTTTACACTTTACTACCGGTTTCTCCAATCATGCAAGCGCCTATCAACTGAATCATTTCACAGGGCGCAGCGCAAGCAGCGGCCGAGAGATGCAGGAGACCCCATCCAAATTCAATCATCTTTTTCGGGTGAAATTTCAGCTGCATCTAACGACCCACGCCAAAACGAATGCAAATCGCAAAAAACGTACTCTGGGAGTAGTCCGCTCACGGAGTCACGGGAGATCCTGAACTTGGCGGAGCCCCGAGGACATTGGCGTCGAGGACCGGGGTACGCCACGAGATGGGAGCAGCGTACGCGGCCGCCGCATCTAGGATCTCGCCACTGGTTTCTGTATCCTCTCGCCCTTGAGCTCCATCGAGCCTCCGCACCAAGGCGCCCCACCGCCGCCGGAAGCAGAGAATGAGGGAGGAGGGAGCGGATCATTGATGGAGGATACTAGGCGGAGGAAAGGAGGAACTTCATGAGGAAAAGAGGAGAGAAACGCGCGACCTGGAGTTCCCTTCCATCACCGGCCGCGGCTCTCCGTGCAAGCCCATGTCGCCGGCGAGCGGCGGCGGGCGGGGAGGGAGAAGCGGAGGGAATCACAGGCAAAGAGGGACTAATTTACAAATATTTGGAGCGCGGAGAATAGTCGCGATCCAGTTCGGGGGCCTATATGTAAATACTTGGATCGCGGAGAATAGTCGCGATCCGAAGTAGGGAGTTATATGTAAATATATGGATCGCGATTAATAGTCGCGATCCAAATGAGGGGTTCATTTGTAAGTTCATTTGTAAAATCTGTTTAACTGCAGTCAGCCTTCGTGCGGGAAGTCTACGCCGTTGGATCAAGAGTTTGCGGTCCAGATCTGTTCTTTTCGGGCTCTGCTGTTTTCGCCGTCGTTTTCCCTTCCCCTGCGCCGCCCGCCGGGATAGCCATGGCTTCCCCATCCCGCCGGCCGCCAGCGACAGCTGCAATGTCTCCGCAGGTAGACTCTCCATCGCTAGAAGGCGCACTCTCCATGGCCCTCCTCCAGGACAGCGGGATCCCTGCCAAAGCTGCCGCCGTTGCCGCTGCAGGTACATCACCCCCGCCTGCCTATTATGGAACAAGGTCCCATTCCACCTTGCTGAAACCTCAATTCCGTCTCCGTTAGGCTATGGTGCGGTTGATGTACAGGAGTTCCAAAATCACCATTTTCCTCTCGTCTGAGGCAGGGTAGTGTAGAATAGGTAGCTCCGCCTTCCGCCCCTTGTAGGATTCGAATCGGAACCGAGTTCAAAACCCGACCAAAAACCAGAAAGAGCGCTGCTGAATAAACAAGGCGCCTAGATATAATGTTCGATAGACAGAGAGAATTGGAATAGCAATCTGAGGGAGGGAAACCGGAACCGAGGTGGTTTGTCGGGGAGATCCCCCGGGAGGTAACGTGGGGCGGCTATTGCTACAGCGGCTCATGTCAATGCAGCGTGAAAGGCAGTTCCGGTCCCAGATTAAGCCCTTCTAGCAGCTCCCTCGCCCTTTATTCTTTTGTGATGCGCATGTTCGGGTTCCGGCATCTGATATGTAACTCTATCCATGCTTTCCCCAGATCATGATGAGAAAAAAAAAAAGAGAGTAATCTTTTTAGTTTTGTGGCTACTATATGGTTCATTAAAACTTATGTGAGTCGTCAAGCAAACTATACCAGCATTGTCACTTTGCTGTTCTCTTTCAGTTGACTAGGTCCCCAATTGTGCTCTTTTTAACCCCCTAGACATGCATTTGTTCGGTACAAAAATGTATCTTTTTTTTCAGTTTTGTCTTTTTAGTTTTTACTAATGTTGGTCCTGGTCACAGTTAGTAGAAATAATCCTGTGGTCATAATTAGTGGAAATAATTAGTAGTAGTGTGTGCTTCCTTCCCCACCAGAGAAATCTCAGTTGGGTAACAACCTCAGTTGGTTCCTGAAGAAAAAAATTGATTAGGGTAGGTCATCTCAGGAGATCGTCATCTTTTCTGCCTGATTGAGTTCATTAAGATAAGATTTATACATGTCTGTGTGCTCTATCACAACCATGGTTATTTGGTTCCAGTTGGATCAGTTTCTTCAGTGCATAAAATGAAGGGCTCGCCTTGTCAGCACAATGATGATGATGATACTCAAGCTGCCAAAATAATGAGATGCTCTTTTCAAGACCTTCCTGAGGCACGGTGCCATAAGATTCTGATTATGAATGCTTAGGTTGCAAGCAAATTACCAATGATTGGTCTTGCTGGAACATTAATTCTTCAGGCTATGATAGCCAAATATTATCTATGACAGGGAACGTATCTCCTAGTTGCTTAACTCTCACATTCCTACAAAATTCATTAGCCAAGCTTTGTTTTGACTGTTGCAACGTTAATCTAAAATATTATTGCAGCTTTGGCTCCAGCAGAGAACTGTCTCTCATGAGAATCCCCTTTAATCTTTATAAGTAGTAGACCTCTGTGAGTTATTTTAATTTCTCTAGAATTAGTTGTGGCTTGTTCCTCTTTTGCTGTAATTATTGTGCACTCTTTGCTGTTTATTTTCACCGGAACATTAAGTATGCAATTTGTTCCAATTCTTTTTCTTATCGGTCTTGATAACTTACCATAGATGCTGAACTGTTATGCTGAAACCAAGCTCCTGTGACCATCGAGTGGCATATTCATTCTAGGAAAAACAATTGAACTGATGAAACATTTCTGTTGGCGTAATAATTCACTCTAGAGATTGGATTATATTGTTGTGCTACCTAAATCCCAACTAATGACTCCTTCTCGTCATGGCTAAACAATCTAGTAGCACAAGCCACTCTACAAGCAAACAGAATGACAGAAGAAGAGAAGAACTCCTTCCTCAACACAATCAACTTGTACAGATAGTTTTTTCACATTTTCTTTGATCCCCCTAGAGGCCCTTGAGAGCTATGATCTGTCTCTTGTACAGTTACTTTCCGTTTACTACTTTAATATATATTACCACCACAGCAGGGGTTTCCCTTGCTCTATTCCCCTAAAAAAATTGCAAGTTTTTTCATAACTTTTTTTTTTGTTTAAGTGGTCTTTTTATCCATTGTCTCTTGCATCCAAGTTACCATGGTTTATGTCTATCTTAGACTGTTACTTGGATTCCTTCCATTTAAGTACTCTGGCGGATAAGTTAACGCTTTACTTCCTTTCGTTGGTACTTCGAAATATTATAGCATGCAGTTGCACAATAAAGCATCATTATGCATTTTTTTTGACATGAATGCATAGAAAGCTATATTGTTGAGTAACTCTGTGCTTGGCGGCTGTCGCCTTCCCACCTTAGGAAGCCCTAATAGCACTGTTAGGAAAACTTGTGTGTGCAGTGTGGAGTTGACGTGCCATAACTGAATTCCTCTTTATTATCTAACTTTGATCTTTTATCCCATGCTTTTGTGTGCGCAGGACATATGGTTTATTATACATTCCCTAATGCCAATGCGTGAAGCTGCCCGAGCTGCTTGCTTGTCTCACGCCTTTCTCCATTCCTGGCAACGTCGTCCCGATCTTATCTTTAATAGCAATACAGTTGGCATGGATCCGAATGGAAGTATGTATGGAGGGGATTTCAGCCGAAAAGTTGACCACATTCTCAGCAAGCACTCAGGCACTGGTGTGAAAATATTCAGGCTTGATTATTTTGACTTATTTGAGTATGATGCCAGTCGTTATCTTGAGAGTTGGCTTCAGATTGCTGTCAAACCAGGGATTGAAGAACTCACCCTCATGTTGTCTAAAACCGAGAGAAAGTACAACTTCCCGTGCTCGCTTTTATCTGATGGGATAGGAAGCTCAATTCGGCACCTTCAGCTTTGTTTTTGTTCCCACAGCTGAACTTGGCCCCTTAAGAAACCTAACTACTCTACAACTGACGTTTGTGAGCATTACGGAGGATGAGTTAGAGGGCCTTCTTTATAATTCTCTCGCTTTGGAACAGTTAGACATCTGCAAGTGCAGGGAGATGATTTGCCTGAAGATACCTTGCGTCCTGCAGCAGCTCAGCAGCCTTAATATCTTGGACTGCGAGAGGCTTAAAATGATCGAGAGCAAAGCTCCAAATCTCTCCAGTTTTGGCTTTAGGGGATGCACGGTAAAGTTCTCACTTGGAGAAACATTGAAAGTTAAGAAGCTATACATGTCTCGGGCCGGCATGGTTAGTACTGCTCGAGCCGAGCTGCCATCCCATATGCCAAATCTTGAAACTCTTGTCATAGGTTCATTTCATGAGGTATATATACTCAACTTTTTATGTTGCAGGCTGTTGATATTTATGTGTTACATTGTTTATAATCTGAGACATGACATACTTACGCAGGTGGTCAATACACCAACGCTGCCCTCGAAATTCCTCTACCTCAAGCACCTGAACATTGATTTTGTTTCAGGATCAACCCGTTTACCTTCATATGACTATTTCTCTCTTGTTTCTTTCCTTGACGCGTCTCCTTCCTTGGAGTCGTTTACAATGACTGTGAAGGTGATGTTTGTTCATTCTACCCTGCGAAGCTAATATATCTGATCACTCTGTGTCCATTTAATTCAATTCTATTCTCCTTTTCATCTTCAGTTGCGTCAGGGATTTATGGAGCATGCATCTACTTTCACGAATCTGTCTGATCTGAGGCAAATTCCTGAACACCGCCATGGTCACCTCAAGAGTGCGAAGATAAGTTGTTTCCGCGCTGCGAAGGGCGTGGTTGAACTAACATGTTATATCCTCAAGAACGAGGTGTCACTTGAGTGTATTACATTGGACACCATTTATGGTGAACAAAATTGTTACCTAGAAACTGGTAAACGCTGCGATTACATTCAAGATAGTGTTCTCAGGGAAGTCCCTAGAGCACTCTTGGTTATCAGGACGTACATTGAGGATAAAATTCCCCCTTCAGTTAAGTTGGCTGTGGTGGAGCCCTGCAGCAAATGTCAGTACATAAGAGGCTATTAGCTTTAGTTACATGATTACAATGTATATTCATTTTACATGAATCATGCTTGTGAATGAATATTTATGGTGATGGGCCAATGTGCCATGGTTTGCTTCATGTTCAATGTTTAATTTTCGTAGAAAAACATGTGGGTTTGTTTCTAGAGGTAAAGCTAATAATATATGTGGATCTTGTCTGGTGTTGAGATTTTCAGTCGTGTGATATATTACTGTTTGTTTCTCAAACATAATACAGTATATTACTGGTAGCGAAAATGGAGTCCAATCTGCTGGGCTTGCTGCTAGCCAACATTGATAGCCATCTCCAGCAAATAACATGTTGCGTCTCTGATTTGGTAGCTCTGCTGGAGATGATAAGTAGGGGGAGGGGATCTAATGACAGGAACAATGGGCATCTCAATATTTGACTTTGCAATAATTTCACAATTAGCGGGAGAAGACAATGCTCAAAATTTAGTATTAGTCAGAAACAATGTTGTACGAGTCAAATACGTAGCTTAGATTCCAATCTTCAATTCCATTCCAATAGTACGAGTCAAATAAGTAGCTTAGACGGCTTGCGAAACACAGCCATACGCCCATACAGCTTACAAGTAGAAGTGACGGGGAAGCTCGACCAAACTTTTTGCCATGGCGCTCCCGCACTGTCACACTCGCACGGCATTAACACTGCCAACACACTTGAACACAACAAGGCGCGGTGCTTAGCTGCTAAGTAATAACTGTTTGTTTCTCAGTAGTGAGAGTAATATATTACTGTTTGTTTCTCAGCATATATTACTGGTAGCGAAAATGGTGTCCACTCCAATCTTCTGGGCTGGCTAGCCAACCATTGACATCTCCAGCAAATACAAGTAGCGTCTCTGATTTGGTAGCTCTGCGGGAGATGATAGTACGAACAGTGGGGATCTCATCATTTGACTTTGCAATAATTTCACAATTAGATGGGCACGACAATGCTCAAAATTAAGTAGTAGTCCGGGGAGAAGAAGAGCTAAACCATGTTGTGCGAGACAAATGCAGACTTAGATTCGAAATCATCAGTTCATTCCAATAGCAAGCACAAGCAGAGGCTTGCGAAACACAGCCATACAGCTTACAGCTTGAACAACTGACGCACGGGGGAGCTCGACCAAATCTTTTGCCATGGCGCTCCCACACTGTCACACTCGCACGACATTAACACTGACACTAACACACTTGAACACAAAGTTACACAACACGGCGCTTAGCAGCAAGCCAGCAACACTAATGGAGTAGCCAGCCATGAATCAGTGCTTGACGTTTCCGGCGAAGAAGGCGAGCGCCCCGACGAGCGGCGCGTTGATGTAGGTGGCCGGCTCTGTCTGCCCGTACCCGTCGCGGTCGTCGACGAAGCCGTCTTTCGCGTCC
>LAPY01000944.1:50194-68311 GCA_000970635.1 Eragrostis tef | reverse complement strand
CTAGCTGTTAAGCACTAATTGAATTTTTAGACCATCTTAATCTTCTCTAAAAATTAAGAAAAAATTACCTAAATTCATTGCATCCTTAGTAGTGCCAATATAATTTTTTTAGCGTTAGGTTTATTTTAAATTATGGTCATTTGTACTTTGAATTTAAATTATTTAAATTTGAATTTGAATTTAAAGTACAAATGATCATAATTTAATATAAACCTAACGTTTAAAAAAATTATATTGGCACTACTAAGGATGCAATGAATTTAGGTAACTTTTTTTTTAATTTTTAGAAAAGATTAAGATGGTCTAAAAATTCAATTAGTGCTTAACAGCTAGCCTGATTCAGGGATTTTTAGTTTAAAACTACCACCGACTTTTGGGCTGTTCTCTATCAAAATGGTTGCATCAACATGTTATCCACCACCATTAAAATCACCATTGAATTTAGATGTGTAAAAGTATTTTTAATTTAGTCTTTGGGAGGCTTAACTGTTAATGCTGAAAAATTCGAAAAATAAAAAATTGCTACAATAGCCTGTCGCCCAACAGTAGGGCGACAAGAGTCGCTACAGTAGCCTGTCGCCCATTGGTGGGGCGACTAGGCCCCGTCACGCTTTTTCTCGCCTGTTGGCCGGGTGATAAGCTCTAATCGCCCTATGGACGGGTGATTGGGCGACTAGTCTTGCAAATTACGAAAACGGTCGGTTATTAATAAAAATATATTTAAAAAATCGATTAAAAATAAAAAAAATTCTGTCTCTCTCCGTCGTCGCTAGAAAAAGAGGAGGAAGAAAAAATCACTTCCCGGGGGGATTTGCTCTCGTCCATAGCAGCGCAGAGTAAACAGCTCCGCCCGGCCCTGGCGCGATGTAGGATTCGAATCGGGAGTTCGGGACCGAATTCAAAACCAGAGAGCGCGCGATGCTGCATACACTGCACAGATACAAGATAGATAGATAATAGTAGAGGGGAAACCGAAACGGAACAGAAGTTCGGCTCTCGTAGTCGTCGAGATCCACCGGCAGGGAATGTACCATGGGGCTGCTGGCGCTACAGCTGCTTACTTCCCTACAGCGCAACCGGCGGCAGCGTCGAAGGCAGATCCGACCCCAGAGTAAGCCCTTATAGCAGCTCCCTCGCCCTTTATTCTGTGATGTTCATGTTCTGTGTCCGGCATCTCATCTGTAACTCCATCGCTGCTGTCCCAAATCATGAAAAAAAAATCATCTTTTTATCTGTTGTGTCCCATAACTGGTTCATGAAACCTGATGTGAGCCGTCAAGCAATTTTTTATTTGTTATACAGAGCTTAAATTGTCACCTTGCTGTTCTCTTTCAGTTGGCTAGATCCCTAATTGTGCTCTTTTAACCCCCTATGTGTATATCTGCGTTGGTTCGATACAAAAATGTTTTTCTTTTTCAATTTTGTCTTTTTGGTTTTTACAAATGTAGACCCGCGGTCACAGTTATTTTTTTGAATGAACGCGGTCACAGTTATTACTGGAAATAATTAGTAGTGTAAGCTTTCTTCCCCGGTTAATTCCTGAAAACAAATTGATTTGGGTAGGTGATCTCAAGGGATCGTCGCCTTTTCTGCTTGAGTTCAGATTTATCCACGTATGGTATGGTCTGTCACAATCATGGTTGTTCGGTTTCAGTTAGATCAGTTTCTTCAGTGGCTAAAAGGAAGGGCTCGCCCTGTCAACACGATGGTGATGGTGGTGGTTCTCAAGCTGCCAAAATAGTGAGATGTTCTACCCCCGACCTTCCTGAGGTACGATAACATAAGATTCTGATTATGAAGGATTCTCAGGTTGCAAGCAAATTACCATTGATTGCTCTTACTGGGACATTTATTCTTCAAGTTATGCTAGCCAAATATTATCTACAATAGATAACAGAGGACATATCTTCTCTTTTCCACACTTGGTCAGAGCCTTACGTTCCCACAAATTCATTAGCTCTGCTTTGTTTTAACTGTTGCAACTTTAATCTAAAAAACTGCTGCAGCTTTGACTCCAGCAGAGAAATGTCTATCATGAGTCTCGCACCCCGTTTTTGTCTTTAAGTAGTAGACCTCTGTGAGTTATTATAATTTCTTTCGATTTAGTAGTGGCTCGCTCCTCTTTTGCTGTGATTATTGTGCACTAGATCCGCTGAGGTGCTGTTTATTTTCACCAGAACCTAGATTTTAATTCTTGATTACTTACCCTAGCTGTTGAACTGTTGTGCTGTAACTAGCTCCTGTGAGCATTAATTGGCATATTCATTCTAGGAAAAACAAATGAACTGTTGAATCTATCTTTCCATTGTCATAATAATTCACTTTAGAAATTTGATTATATTGTTGTGTAACCAAACCCCGACAAATGACCAATTGAATTGCAAGTTTTTTTATGACGCCTGTTCTGTTTGAGTGATCTTTTTAATCCATTGTCTCATGCATCTAAGTTACCAGGGTTTATGTCTATCTTACACTGGTATGGGTACTGGCGAAATTATTTGATTTGTGTTTTATAGGATTCCCTTGATTAAGTATTCTAGTGTAGTAAGTTCCATTTTACTCCTTTCTTTGCTACTTTAACGTATTATAGCATCATGGCCGGGGGCTGCCGAACTGGAATTGAGAGATGCTAGGGAACTCTTGAGTATCCTATTGTTTTTCTCCTAATGGATGTTGTTGTCTCCTTTATATAGGAGCCAGCCTAACAAACATAACAAATGCAATCTGATCTTTCCTAACAACCCATCAAACTTGATAACCAAGTTACTAAATTCAATGGATGGTAATCCTAACTGAAGCAAATGAACTGCTGGTTGGGCCCAAAGCTCCATGGTCCGGCGTCCATGGCTGCACATGACACGATTGTACAATAAAGTGTCATCTTATTCAATCTGCCATTCTGGTTCACACGCATGCACATAAATCTACATTGTTGACTAACCCTGGTCTAATTAGAAAACCTCGCCCTGCCCCCCACCCCCCCCACAGCAAACACACCCACCCCATAAAGCCAATAATAACATTTTTATGAAGAAACTTCTCTTTGCAGTACTTAATTAGCACACTACGGTTACATTTGTAAGAAATACCTACCAATGTAATGCGAAGCACCTTGTGCAATCATGTGGATAGCTACGTAGGGCAGAATGTTACTCCATATGCATGTGCTTCACCTTTTTTTTAATTAACCCCGAATCAAGTGGCCATTTGGCTTTACCATCCCAGTGTTGAGCTTTTATCCCATGCTTGTGCATGCAGGAAATCTGGCACCATATACATTCTCTAATGTCCACGCGTGATGCTGCTCGCGTTGCTTGCCTGTCTCAAGCCTTTCTACATTCCTGGAGATGTCATCCAATACTCACCCTGAGTAGGGATGTGCTTGGCTTGAGTCCGAATGTGCATCAAGAGAATTTGAGCTGCAAAATTGATCACATTCTGAGGAACCACTCAGGCACTGGCATTAAGATATTCAGGCTTGAATTATATGGTGTTTTTGATGCCTGTCATTATCTTGACAGTTGGCTTCAGATTGCTGTTACACCAGGGATTGAAGAGCTCACCCTTATGCTACGCAGAAGTGGCAAGAGAGCATACAGTGTTCCGTGCTCAGTTTTTTCTGATGGAGTTCGAAACTCAATCCGGTGCCTTAAACTTTCGTTGTGCACCTTCCGCCCCACAGCCGAACTTGGTCCCCTAAGGAACCTATCAATTCTGTCCCTATGCTCTGTACTAATCTCGGGGGATGAGCTTGAGTGTTTTCTTTCCAACTGTCCTTCCTTGGAGCAGTTGGACCTCTATGATTGCAATGAGATAAGCTGCCTGAAGATACATGGTGAGCTACAGCAGCTTCGCTGCCTGAAGGTAGATGGTTGCCGGAGGCTGCTGGTGATAGAGAGCAATGCTCGAAATCTCTCCAGTTTTATCCTCTGCGCAAACTGGGTTAAAAAGCTCTCGCTTGGATAAACGTTGCAAATGAAGAACCTGAGCTTGCAGCGTGCAAACCTTGTCTGTTATGCTCGTACCGAGCTACCGTCCACTATGCCTAATCTTGAGGCTCTTGCCATCAGTTCGCCTCCTAAAACTGATACTCTGCTTTATTTTGTAGGCTAAAGATATTAGCATATCATACCAGTCATACCTTGTGTATAATTTATTTTGAAACATCTTTTCTATGCAGGAGGTCAACACACCAACGCTGCCAACTAAATTCTTGTTCCTCAAGCTCCTGACTATCTCTCTTGTTAGTGGATGGACCTTTTCTCCATCCTATGACTATTTTTCTCTGGCTTCTTTCCTTGATGCGTCTCCTTCCTTGGAGACTTTGAACTTGGATGTAAGGCTGGCACTGGTTATTCCATCCTGTGAAGCTATCTGGTCACTTTATTAAAAGATGGATCCAACAGAGAGACCAGACCGGTCACTTTGTTGGATCCATCCTTTTAATTCAGTTTTATCGATTTGTCTTTATCATCCTCAGGTAGCGCAGGAACATATGAAGCATGAATCGGTTTTTGGGGGTTTATCACAGTTGAGGCAGATGCCTGAACGGCACCATGGCTGCCTCAAGAGTGTGAAGATCACAGGGTTCAGCTCGGCAAAGAGCTTGATTGAGCTAACATGTTACATTTTTGAGAACGCAAGGTCACTTGATTGTCTAACACTGGACATCACTTATGGTGCCAGTTCGTTTGCCTCCGAAAATTCTAGCGGCTGCATTCCCATGGGTAAGGGTTTTGTCGTGGAATGCTATCAATTGAGCAAGGGATTGCTCATGGAAGCCCCTAGAGCAGTCATGGCCATTAAAACGTACATTCAGGATAAAGTTCCTTCTACAGTTAAACTGACTGTCGTGGCGCCCTGCAGCCGGTGCTGTGCTGGAGGATTTGAGGTGTAATAACTTCCTGTAATAGGTGCAATGTGTAAATTAATGTGCCTGGTCGCTGTTTTCGTTGTGGCAGTGTAATTACTTACAAAGGCATTAGATGCATTCTGGTTGTACCTGTTCAATGTTAAGTTTCCTTGGATGATATTTCATACTCTAAAAATAGATAATACTATGAAATATCATCCAAGAAAGTAAAAGGTATTTTTACGATAGTGCTTTTGAATTTGATAATCGGCCTGCAAATGTATTTATTTAACAAAATGGATCAGATTATCATAGTAATGTCCAGCAGGATGAGAAGGGCAAGGCGCAGGCTTATAACTGGGCGCAGAAGCGGCAGCTGAGGCGTCCGCAGAAGGGGCCAGCTCTGAAGTGGTCTCCCCCGCCGTCGGGATGGGTCAAGATCAATGTTGACGGTGCATTCACGAAGAGCACTGGGCGAGCAGGAATAGGGGTTGTTGTCAGAGACCACACGGGTAAAGCCTTGTTGTCTGCATGGCGGGTGCTATTTCGGTGTGAGTCTCCAGAAGAAGTAGAGGCTGAGGCCTGCAGAGAAGGAGTCACTTTGACGGAAGAGTGGATTAAGACAAAAGCAATCGTGGAGTCTGACTGCTCCCCCCTTATGGCCGAATAAAGAACCCGCAGATTAATCGCTCAAGACTGTGCCATATCATAGAGGATGTGAAGGGGGCCGGCCGTAGTTTGCCAGATGTCATGTTTCTGGCTGTGAAGAGAGAACAAAATGCTATAGCTCATGAGCTCGCTCAACTGGCGAAGCGCACGACCCACATGGCAGTGTGGAGAGGGCAAGTCCCACGACATATGATTGCTCAAGATTGTAACTCAAACTTAAAGTAATCAATAAAGTTCTCTTTTTACTCGCAAAAAAAAAAAGAGATTATCATAGTGACGCATGTCAAGAACCGAGATAATAGTGTCAGAAGCCGACTCTCACCTATATGTATGGACTACTTCTATAAAGTATCAACCATTGTTTGATCCAGTGTTCGCAAAATATACTAATTGCACCCTATATCCGAACTGAACTCGGTAACAAAATTTTGTACTATCTAGTTCTGAAGTTTGGGGCAGACGGGGGCGGAGGGCGTAGACATGGAACCTGCAAGAAAAGGAAAACCAAATCATATATAGTAGAAGCGTGTTGCTCCGTGTCATGAGCTCAGGGCTTAGAGAAGCTATATATAGCAAAACTGAGGCACACTCACAAAGGTTGGGGTAGCAAGGTTGCTTTGACACCGGGTCGTCTTCAATGGGAGGTGGCACCTGACCGTATATCATTTCGCAGCTCATGTCCTCAAAATCTGCAGAGCGACAGTGTGCGTGATGATCATCAGACAGATTCATTTGCAGTTCCAGAGAGTTACAAATTCATTGGCAGTTGCAGTTTCAGTGTTTATGTCAAACTGAACTACTACTAGGAGCATAAACAGAGAGCTTGCTGCTTACTGGGATTCATGGTGAGCGGGAGGCCGAACTCGTTGGTGAAGAAGTCCTGCGTGGGGATCTTGCACATGTTGACGCACATGCCGACGCAGCCGCTGTTCTCGAGGTACCTGCACTTCTTGATGAGCACGCCGCTGCGCTGCTTGACGCCGGCGACCTCGACTTCGACGACCTCGGAGGGCCCGACGAGCCATCGGAAGAATGGCACGCCGGAACTGCGCGGGCGCGCCGGGCGGGAGCATGGACAGCAGCACCTCGCGTACGGCCGCCTGCTGCTGCGCGCGCGTGCGGCCCACCATCACGCGGCGGGAGACGTCCACGAAGCTCTCGTAGTCCCAGTCCCACACCGACCGCTTCTTGTCGCCGCTCTCCGATTGTTTCTTCTTGGACGCGAACTTCTCCATCTTGCGCGCGAAGAGGCCCATGAAGGCGCGCTCCAGTGGGCCGTCGCGGTACTCCGTCTTCTCCCCCATCGGCGCCGGCGCCGTCGCCGCGCACCGCACGATGGTGCTTGGCATACGCTGCCGGTGTAGCCTGGGCCTTGGCGCTGCTGCCGGCGTCGCGGCGCGCGCGGCGAAGCAGAGCTCCATCGATCAACTCTCGGCGAGCTTCTGGAGCTGCAAACTACAGTACTTGCTGCAATGCGGGGTGGCCCTGGATCGCCTTGTTGGCATTGCCGGGATGCGCGCGTCGTGAGGCTGAGCGGACGACACGGTGGCGCCGGCCAGCGGTGGTATCTGGATGTGGCCCCGGCGAGCGCCTCTCCACTCCAGGTGGTACGACAGCCACGATAATTAGCGCGCGGTTTGGATAGCGTTCGACGATTTACTCGCCAGAGACGACGAATGAACGGGCGTGTGGTGTCCACGGCCATGCCACGCAGGCTTCACGGGCGCTGTGTGCAAGCAGTGACTCCAGGCCCCTGGGCTGAAAACGCCCCAACTAAATAGGGATCTCGGCCTCTTCTTGTTTGGGCTTCCACTTGGTGTAAATTTCGGAACTTCACGAACTTCTTCTGTTTCTTGTTTGGGCTGTCTACTTCACCAACTCTTCTTGCTTGGGCTTCCACACACACACACACAAAAAAAAAAAAAGATACAGAGGAAACACATTTCCGTGTTGGACAGCCGCGATGAAGAGTTCATGGATTTCTCTCTCGATTGATTCTGCCTACTTGCCCAAGCACGCCTTCTATAATCGGAATCAATCTTGTCATTATTCAGCAGCTACCACCCATCGTCACCATTTCAGTTATTGTCAGAGGTGGCACGGGTGCAATAATCCGTCTCAACATGATAATCCGATCGTCTCATCAGCATGCCATTCAGTGAGCGATCTTTATTTGGGCGTCACCATACATCGCGCTCACCGCTCATCAAGACAAGACAAAAAGGAATTTGCACTCACATCGTGGGAAAGCGAGAATTGTCACCGGTGGCATGCAATGTGCACATATATAGCCTAGTTCCTGGCGCGCCGAGATGATGCCGCCACTGGGGTTTCCATGCCCACATGAGACCGCGCGCCGGCCCAACCTCTCCTTCCCCACCCCAATCTTATCTCGTTGTGCATGTCACTCATCGATCTCAACTCTAATATTAACTAGATTTAGACGCAAGCACAAGGTTCTTCCCAGTAACACTCTGGCAAAAGTTAATTAACCGGTCTCTCTCCTTGCAAGTTGCAGAAGTTTGCAACAACTAGGCCATTGGCGGCTATCTTTTGCTACCATAACAAGTAGGCATCAATAGCTATGCCTTTCCCGGTTGTCACTAGCTACCATATATCGTTGCTGGCTTCAATTCACACGAGACGACGAGAGCGAGTCCAAGGTGGAAAAGCGCATCAATCGTCCAACAGAGCGGCAGACATGTCTCCCTCAGCTGAGCCTCTCTTTCTCAACTTTCTTCTCCAGCCGCCCTGCCCTAGCCAGCTAGTCTAAAAGAGCCGGCTTATTATCCAGGAACGAAGGAACTTAGGAAGGTTCATTCGCTTCCATCTTCTCTTCAACCTGATTTCCACAGCCAAGTAGTGTAAGGGATCAAACGGGCCAGTTGCCCTAGCTAGCTGCGTCAATGTCTCCCGGAATATAATGTCATTTTCACCAACTAGCAAAAGATATATGTATATATTTCACTATCACTCCCCGGATGGAATTGTGTAAATTATAGTCAAATAAAAAATATGAAGCAAATGTGTTCCCAGGTGTTCAACGCGCAGCCTGCTATAGCTAATCTTCTTATGCATCTATCTTGACACACCCTCGATCGCGGCCCATTGTTATGCATCTTATTGTCGAAGATTAAATAGAATCGATCACAGCCTGAAGTAGTTTGAGTAGTATTGATTGAAACCCACCCAAAAAAAGGAAAAAGAAAAATGAACCCACTCCAGCGCATGAAAATAACAAGACGTACTGTTCTCAGGTGTTCAACCTATGTACACGTTTCCTGTCGAGATTTCAAGTGAAACAATATTTATAACTACAGAAACCCTCCAAGAAACGAAAGAAAGAACACAGTACTGGCACGACGCACACTTTTTTTTTTTGAGACTGACGACGCACACTTAATTAGGTACCTACTACAATTTATCAACGACCACGGCGGACAACGGCGGCGGCGGCGCGCGCGTGTCGGCGCCGGAGAAGTAGAGAGAGAGAGAGAGAGAGAGAGAGAGAGAGAGAGAGAGAGAGAGAGAGAGAGAGAGAGAGAGAGAGAGAGAGAGAGAGAGAGAGAGAGAGAGAGAGAGAGAGAGAGAGAGAGAGAGAGAGAGAGAGAGAGAGAGAGAGAGAGAGAGAGAGAGAGAGAGAGAGAGAGAGAGAGAGAGAGAGAGAGAGAGAGAGAGAGAGAGAGAGAGAGAGAGAGAGAGAGAGAGAGAGAGAGAGAGAGAGAGAGAGAGAGAGAGAGAGAGAGAGAGAGAGAGAGAGAGAGAGAGAGAGAGAGAGAGAGAGAGAGAGAGAGAGAGAGAGAGAGAGAGAGAGAGAGAGAGAGAGAGAGAGAGAGAGAGAGAGAGAGAGAGAGAGAGAGAGAGAGAGAGAGAGAGAGAGAGAGAGAGAGAGAGAGAGAGAGAGAGAGAGAGAGAGAGAGAGAGAGAGAGAGAGAGAGAGAGAGAGAGAGAGAGAGAGAGAGAGAGAGAGAGAGAGAGAGAGAGAGAGAGAGAGAGAGAGAGAGAGAGAGAGAGAGAGAGAGAGAGAGAGAGAGAGAGAGAGAGAGAGAGAGAGAGAGAGAGAGAGAGAGAGAGAGAGAGAGAGAGAGAGAGAGAGAGAGAGAGAGAGAGAGAGAGAGAGAGAGAGAGAGAGAGAGAGAGAGAGAGAGAGAGAGAGAGAGAGAGAGAGAGAGAGAGAGAGAGAGAGAGAGAGAGAGAGAGAGAGAGAGAGAGAGAGAGAGAGAGAGAGAGAGAGAGAGAGAGAGAGAGAGAGAGAGAGAGAGAGAGAGAGAGAGAGAGAGAGAGAGAGAGAGAGAGAGAGAGAGAGAGAGAGAGAGAGAGAGAGAGAGAGAGAGAGAGAGAGAGAGAGAGAGAGAGAGAGAGAGAGAGAGAGAGAGAGAGAGAGAGAGAGAGAGAGAGAGAGAGAGAGAGAGAGAGAGAGAGAGAGAGAGAGAGAGAGAGAGAGAGAGAGAGAGAGAGAGAGAGAGAGAGAGAGAGAGAGAGAGAGAGAGAGAGAGAGAGAGAGAGAGAGAGAGAGAGAGAGAGAGAGAGAGAGAGAGAGAGAGAGAGAGAGAGAGAGAGAGAGAGAGAGAGAGAGAGAGAGAGAGAGAGAGAGAGAGAGAGAGAGAGAGAGAGAGAGAGAGAGAGAGAGAGAGAGAGAGAGAGAGAGAGAGAGAGAGAGAGAGAGAGAGAGAGAGAGAGAGAGAGAGAGAGAGAGAGAGAGAGAGAGAGAGAGAGAGAGAGAGAGAGAGAGAGAGAGAGAGAGAGAGAGAGAGAGAGAGAGAGAGAGAGAGAGAGAGAGAGAGAGAGAGAGAGAGAGAGAGAGAGAGAGAGAGAGAGAGAGAGAGAGAGAGAGAGAGAGAGAGAGAGAGAGAGAGAGAGAGAGAGAGAGAGAGAGAGAGAGAGAGAGAGAGAGAGAGAGAGAGAGAGAGAGAGAGAGAGAGAGAGAGAGAGAGAGAGAGAGAGAGAGAGAGAGAGAGAGAGAGAGAGAGAGAGAGAGAGAGAGAGAGAGAGAGAGAGAGAGAGAGAGAGAGAGAGAGAGAGAGAGAGAGAGAGAGAGAGAGAGAGAGAGAGAGAGAGAGAGAGAGAGAGAGAGAGAGAGAGAGAGAGAGAGAGAGAGAGAGAGAGAGAGAGAGAGAGAGAGAGAGAGAGAGAGAGAGAGAGAGAGAGAGAGAGAGAGAGAGAGAGAGAGAGAGAGAGAGAGAGAGAGAGAGAGAGAGAGAGAGAGAGAGAGAGAGAGAGAGAGAGAGAGAGAGAGAGAGAGAGAGAGAGAGAGAGAGAGAGAGAGAGAGAGAGAGAGAGAGAGAGAGAGAGAGAGAGAGAGAGAGAGAGAGAGAGAGAGAGAGAGAGAGAGAGAGAGAGAGAGAGAGAGAGAGAGAGAGAGAGAGAGAGAGAGAGAGAGAGAGAGAGAGAGAGAGAGAGAGAGAGAGAGAGAGAGAGAGAGAGAGAGAGAGAGAGAGAGAGAGAGAGAGAGAGAGAGAGAGAGAGAGAGAGAGAGAGAGAGAGAGAGAGAGAGAGAGAGAGAGAGAGAGAGAGAGAGAGAGAGAGAGAGAGAGAGAGAGAGAGAGAGAGAGAGAGAGAGAGAGAGAGAGAGAGAGAGAGAGAGAGAGAGAGAGAGAGAGAGAGAGAGAGAGAGAGAGAGAGAGAGAGAGAGAGAGAGAGAGAGAGAGAGAGAGAGAGAGAGAGAGAGAGAGAGAGAGAGAGAGAGAGAGAGAGAGAGAGAGAGAGAGAGAGAGAGAAAGGGAGACGACGACGGCGACGGCGAGTCGACGAGGAAAGTGATGAGAGGAAGGAAGGCGGTCAACAGTGGTACACGTCAACTTCTCCTGTGACAAGAGGGTGGCCGCCTCAGCTACGTCTACGTACATTAGACGTTGTTCTCAGCACTAGGAAATGAAAACAGGCGCTAATCATCTATCTGGGACTTGCAGCAACCAGTGTAGGTAGGTGCCGTGTTTTTCTTTGTGTGTATATATATCAGCTTCTTCAGAGGACACAAAAGGTACATAACGGAGAAGTTTAGATCAAATCATGTCCTCGTTTACCACAAAACGGAGAAGTTGAGATCAAATCACATCATCCGTATAGCACGCAGAGGATTGATAAATATCAAGAGGTTCATACTCTACTCTGGATTAAACATGTACGCGCGCGCGCGTCGTCGGTGTCGTGCCGACGTATCTAAACGCAACACGTGTTTACGCCACTGTCTCGATCGAGCCTAGTGTATTTCTCACGTTTTTGACCAATATACAAAACCATGATGGTTTACTCTCGTTGCGTTTCTTTTCTTCGATCGTGATAGTTCAGTTTGCCCATCGAATAAAATAAAGGAATCCGCAATTTTATGATAGTTCCTGGAAGCTTTTCCTTAAAAAAAAAACAGATTCTTGGAGGCTGCGTTGAGTCATGGGCGGATCAAGTATGATAGAGACAACTTTCAAATTTTTTTGTATAGTTCCTCGCAAAAGCAACTCCACACAAATATTTTCTTAGTCATTGACACTTGATAATTTTGGTCCATCAATAAATTGACTAATAGATCAGGATTGCCACAACAAAAAATTGAGTTCATTATTTTTCCCCTTTTGAGAGACAGGATGAACTCACTGCTCACTCCAAATTATGGCTCATTTTACTTTTCTTTTACGGCATTTTGTTAGAAACTTTCAGGCGTGTTTTATGTTTCAATTAACATGGCCTCATTGACAAGGCTACCAGAAATCTTGGCCCAAAAAGCCCAAATTCTCTTCATCGTCGGCCCAAACTTCGCGTTCCGCGTCCCCACATTTCCTCTTCCCATCCGGCCATCCCCGTCGATCTCTCCGGCGACACCACTACTCCGCCGTCCAGTCCCCCCGCACCGGCGACACCCGCCTCCGGCTCGTCCGACCCAGCCACGGATCTATATCGATCAAGACGATGGGGGTGGTGATCGAGCGGGAGGAGTGGGCGCTCACCCCCCTCGCCTACCCCCTCCTCTCCGCCGCAGCCCTCGCCGCGGTTCTCCTCCTCCCCTACTTCTCCACGAGGACCACGACGCACGCCACAGGATCCTCCTCGCCCTTCGACGTGGGCACCGCTGCCTTCCTCCGCTTCCGCCGCGCCTTCATCACTCTCTTCTGCATCGCGTCCGGTGAGTGGCGCCCACCGATCTCCTAAATTTGTTGAGCTAGCATGCGAAGCTTAACTTTGATGCTTGTTTTGGTTATGTAGTGGTTGAAGGGATCCATTCCGTGTTCGGTGAGGATGAATTCGCGCGGTGTGGGCTCGGCAGGGAGCGCCGCGCCCCTTGCCGCCGCCACGGCTGCTGCGTTCTTCCTCGGTGGATTTTCCGGCGTTATCTCCGACAAAATGTGAGTCTCTTAGAAGAATTATTCCGTGCAGATACGTGCTGTACGTGTTAGCTTTTAGAGCATGCATTTGTACTAGATGGTGAAATATATGTTGCACGACTTGTTCAATTCCCCACTTTCATTGGAGCGATTCCAGTATCTAATAAATATCATGACCAATGTGCTTGTGCCAGATTTCATGTTTGAGCCAACCCATGTATAATCCGCACAAGCTTATTCATGGATTTGTTTGAACAAGTTTGATGTCTGGCTGATCGGTCATTCTAGAGTCGTTTTGTGGTCATTTGTATCATTTGAATGAGCAGGTTCTGATGCCTGACTGAATCAGTTCATGTTATATACTGTGCTAGGATTACCAGTGTCAGTTTGCGATGGAGAGTGATTAACAACCAGTGTTTCAATGTATATTGTTGAACCCTGCATTGGCTTAACTTTCATGTTCTTATACCTTTGCACGATCCTTCATCACCTGGTCTAGCCATTATTTGCCATGATATATGGGCTTCGAGTCCCGACAGGTATAGTGGTCTAGTATTATTTGGGGGGAAAATCCCTTTGAAACCATTGGCATAAACCTAAAACCTGTATCTGCCACCAAGAAAACCTCTATCTCCAAAATGCCAGTGGCGTAAATTTGTTATCCTTTTCGTGCCAGCGCCATTGCATCTGTCAGCTTGAACGGTGAATGAAATTCGAAATGCCAGCATTGCCTCTGCTGTGTTTCTTCTCCCACCGAAACAGAACGTCGCCACCCAAATAACAATCCCGCTGCCCCAAAGCAAAATGTGGTCTCCCAGTTTCCCCATCAGAGCGACGTGAGCACCTGCTATTTCGGTTGCTCTGATGTGGTGACGACTGACGAGGATGGTGGAGGTGCTGCTGGTTCTGACTGAGGATGGCGATTGAAGGCAGCACAAGATTTTGTTGAGGCAAAGAGAGTACATCGACATCTCACCTCGGTCCCAAGCGTTTGGTCCTCTTCTGGCCATGCCGAGCAGTCCTCTCTCTCTTCTATTCTATCAACTTGCTGCATATTTTATTCTCATAGTTCGAAGGCAGTTTGAGAGTCGAACCAAGGAATCTCTTCCCCTCAGTTCAACTCATGTAATTTTGAAATCGAACCGTGCTCTGCTTTCTCTGTCCTCATGGTTTGGTTTAGATGCTGGTGCTCACAGATGAAGGAAGAGTAAATAGGTCTTTTTCAGGCTTCTCTGTTAGGAAAGACTACTAGAATATAGCCAGCATAGGCAACAAAGGGATAAAATTTAACTGACAGTGGCACTGAGCAGATACAACTTTTCTTGGTGGCAGGTGGGATATTAAAGTTTTAGCTAGTGGTTTAGAAGGAATTTGCCCTATTATTTGTCTGATGATACACCTAAATCCTGAAGAAAAGTTTAGTTGATGCATCTATATCATCCAGTATTTGTGTAGTTCTATGCATTACTTGTTAGTTGTAAACCCATGCGGTTTTGACAGTATAGAAGTCATGTCTTGGAGATGATAATCTTTAAGCTTGGAGTAGTTTTATTTTATCATGCTGTTTGTCCAGAAGAAGAAAAAAAATACGATGCTGTTTGTGTCTGTAGAATGTTGTTCATCAGCTGTACATAATCCTTTCTAGCAGTTGTCAACTTTATAATTTTCCTATACTAACATTTTATATTCACTGGTATTCATAGGGGACCACGACGGACTTGCCTGTTGTACTGGGTACTTCAGCTTGCAGTGGGTGCCATGAAAAGTTTCAGTGGGCTTCGTTGTGCATGGATCAGCAATTTTATTCTGGCTCTTGCCTCTTCAGTCTTCTCTTTCTGTTTTGAGACGTTGATTGTAGTGGAACATGAGAAGGTTTGTGTTTTTGGAACCCTTCATGAGCTATCTACTGCATTCTTTAATGTTGTCCGAATTGTTAACTAGTTTCATCCTATTTTTTAGCAAGATCAGAAGCAAGACATGCTATTTGATACATTCTGGCTGATGACGTTCTTTGAGTCAGTGTCTCTTGTTGGAAGCCAAGGGATCACAAATTTACTGGTTAATGGCGATGGAAATGGGTTCATGCTTCCCTATGCCTTTGCAGCCTCATTATCAATAGCAGGAATTCTGTACATCAGAAATGCATCAAGTACCACTCAGCATGCATCTGCCATTGGGAGCTATCAAAAATCATTTTTTGCTCATGTCCTCAGAGGTGAGTGGTGAGTCATCTTGCTTGCTTCGCCATACTTTTCTGTTTCTGTTTCTCATTTCTGTTAATGAAACTCTATTTGATTCAGTAGATAAGGCCATGAATCTCTGGATTATGATACTAAGAAATACGAGATGGTCAACTATTTATGACATTGCGTTTGAAACTGTTGAGCCTTCTACTCTTTACATTTTCAGCTTTCACAGTTCTGTTGCCTTCTATAGATGGCATGATGTTGCCTTGTGAATATTAACCACAAAACTTTAACCATCAGGATATTTTATTGTAAACAATAAATATATCCTGGGATGCATCATCATGTTATAATACATATACTTTCATTTTCTTGAGCTTAATTGTAGTGTTACAGTTCGTGATTATTATGCACGACGGTCCCTGATTTAGAAAATGCATAAATGAATGTAGTATTTGCATAACAAATACGAACTTGTGAGTCGTCGTTGTTACTCAGCATCTCATTTATCTGGTCAGTCTGTTCAATACTTACCCTGTTTCATTCTTGTTTCTGACTAACATTCTATGATTACTATGTGTTTCAGACAAACGAGTACTGATCCTGGTCTTTGCTCAAGCAAGTATCCATTTTGCCGTGTCAGCGTTTTGGTTTCTCTGGGCACCTACAATAGTGGTATGTGCCTGCAATGAAGTTTTTTTTTTCCTATGTGGCCATCTTTCTGGTGTTTTATATGATTAGATTTTGACAATCGAAGATTGAAATCATGCTACCATGCTCATAGATATGTTGATTGGCGCAGGCTGACGGAAGGTATGCTCAACTGTCACTAATTTACCCGTGTTTCCTGGCCTCAAGAATGCTTGGAAGCGCTGGTTTTCCATGGTTTTATGGAGCCACGGCTCCTTTCCAAAATGAGGACAGCCTAACAATAGCATACATTTCTGCTGGGCTCGCTTTGTCTATTGCAGCTTATGACTACCAGGTATGCAATATACATTTCCAAAGCAACATTCAGTTCAAAATTGGTGCCCGAAGTCTAATAAGAAGTGATGTCCTTTCAACAGGAGATTGGAGTATTGGTGATATTGTTCTGCATCTTCCATGCATGTGTAGGCTTTATTTTACCTTCACTAGCAAGACTGAGAACGATGTAAGTTCATGGTGCAAATAGAGTTGAGTATAAAATATCTACTAGTGCTTTCTGTTTACATAGATGGTACTGGTGTAGGTACCTGCCAAACGAACTGCGTGGTGGCATGATGAGCTTTTCGCTGTCACTGGCAAATGCTGCTACCTTTGTTTTCCTGTTACAGGTAGTTAACTAAAGTCCCCTAATTGGTGAACTTTGATGTGTCCATATTTTGCCGAGAGCATTCTTTCTTCTGCAATGTGCCTACCATCGAAACGTTGCGAATTCTACTTTTCTTGGTCTTGCATCCTGTGGCTTGTTAGGAGCTGGTGGTTGCATTCATATATTGAGGCGGTGGAGAAAGCACACTCGCCAGAGTATCCGTAGTTTGTAGGAGCTCAAGGCAACTAAGGAGATACTACAACGCATTCAAATTTTGTAGGAGTGTTGTAGCTGTGCCCCATTTTGGTCAATTGCCCTCATCTGAAACTCGAGGCAACACTGTATGTAAATCAGTGATCACTTGTGCAGCATTCAGAAGATTAGCTCCAGAACCATGTTCTCTGTTCAAAGAAATTTTCCACACGATGTCTGACATATTCTGTATACCGTTCTCTCTTCATGTAGTATCACAAACAACTGAAAGTAGGGCCATCGATTCAGTGGTCTCTGCATATAACCTTGATTGTAACCCTGAGAGAGATACCAGTTACAGTATGTTCGTTGTTCCGCCATTTTGTTCACGCAGTGCAGTCTACTGTAAATTTATGTTGCACTCTTGCACAATGAGTGCTGTTGTGGCTGGTCTTTTGAAGTGACAGTTAAGATTCTTGTCCAACCGAACACATGTCACATGTCTGTTTCCCAGTTTAGTTGTCTAAAATGTATACATGGGTGTTTGTGTTCAGATTTATGAAGAACAAAGCAAAAACGTTTCCCCCCTGCTCTCGTTTTCTGATGTTTCTATCAGCTCTCAAACCTCAACAAAACTGATTTACGGGCAACCTGCACGGTGCATCGCGTAACATTCTGAAAACCTAGATCACGCAGAATTCCGTCAGATCAGGACCAGCCGATCGCCCCTGCTGCTGGACAGACAGATCAGCTTCGCGCCATCACCAGGGCTGGAAAAACTTAGACGACCGAAAAGCAAAGATGTTGGCGATGTTCTCATGTCAATCTTAGTGCGAATTTTCCGACTGGTTCATTGTCGAGTCTCGATTATCGTCCGGTGACCATAATTGATTTGTTGCTTGGCGCGCCTCTGCGGCGATTCTGCTCGCTTCAGGCGGCGCCTGCAGATGCGAGCAACAGTTGGCGATGCCTGATGTTTCCGGCGTTCTTCCTGGAGGCCCGGCCGCGATCAGGATGAGTCCTCCGTCGATTCACGCGGTGGTTTGCCGCCGCGTCCCGGCCGCCCGTTGCATTCCTCGATCGCCTCGTCCTCCCCTCCCCTGCTGCCCCTTGTCGCGATGATCCAGGGTGGATTGTGAGCCAGAGAGCGTACAAACGGTGACTCAAATAAACAGGAGCCGCGTGAGCCAGCGCTCCATCGAGGCGGCCAGCTATTGCGGCCTGCAAGACGGACGGCCATGGAGGACAAGGTTGCCGCGCCGCCATCTCTTGGCAAAAATCCCAGACGGAAGCTGAGCGGGGGCGAATTTTAGCCTCTCTCTCTTCGCCGGCAGGCGGCAGGCACCTGAGCAGGGCTCGCCTCTGCTTCTCCTGTGCCGCGCGGCCCCGAGTTTCACGCCGCGGCGTGCCAGAGCGCCGCCGCGTCCGTACCATCACCAGGGACCTCCTCTTCCTCCTGGAGTCGTTTCTCCGTGCACACGGCCACCGTATGGCTCCTCCCGACGAGCACGACGCCGGCGTCCGCTATGCGATACCGATTGATAGGTTGACGTTCTCGGCAGAGGCCAAGGCCCCGGCGGAAGTACTGATACGCGGCTCGTCGCCGCCATT
>LAPY01000944.1:4631-18603 GCA_000970635.1 Eragrostis tef | reverse complement strand
GCCGCCGCCGCCGCTCTTCCTCCTCGTCCCCGTCGCCATCTTCGCCGTCCTGCTGCTGCTCGCGCTCGTGCCCTCCGACGCCAACAGGGGCGTCGCTGCCGTCGGCGTGGGGCCCTCCTCCTCTTCTTCTTCCTCCCCATATTTGTAGCAAAGCTTAGTTTAGAAGTAACACTCTCAATTAGCGGCGGCGTGTAAATGTAATTACTGCGGATGCGATCAGCAGATCAAGGTGCTCGATCGTCTTCTTCTTGTTCTTTCGAGATTAATTCAATCATGGAGAGGATTAATACAGTTACTGCTCGGATCAGTGCTGATTATGCTGCTCTTCCCCTGTTTCAGTTTGTTGCATTGGATCGCTCCTTCTAAAATTAGTAGTTCGAATCCTGCTAATCCAGTAATTAGGAAGCAGCATTTAACTGATACTTCAGCATCTGTTGAATGTTATTGTTCCTGTCCCCTGGTAGCCCATCTGTTGAGATGCCCAACTGCTGCTCATGTGTCTGTCAACCGGACCATCAGACCCATGGGGCCCTACTTCTACCCCGGCATGTCTGCATCGTCCTGGTCCTTGCGCACAAGAACAAAAGATTCACAAGCCACGGACTATATTATACTGCGATTTTTTTTAAGAACGAATTGGGTTAAGACGGCGGCACTACCTCAGTCAATGCACTTCTCCTGCTGCTGATCCTACTCACATTTATTTTCCGAGAAACTTGCTCCTCAGAATGAAAATGAGAGGTACGCACAGGATTATCACAATTCTGCACATAGATCGAATTTTTTTTTTCACTCTGAAAGTTGTGCTTTTTTTGTTCATCCAAAATTCGAGGCTTCAGAAGAAGAGAATTTTATCGGCGAATGTTCATGGGCTTGCTTACTAATATCGGCCCAGTTTGATACAGGCCTCCTATTTCATTCCTTGTCCAAAGTCCAGAAAGGTGCTCGCTCGGGCTGCTGTTCGACTGATACTGGACCGCACACTTCAAAGCCCAGAATGCAGCATGCCCCCGGGAGATGAGGAAGATGAAATTTATGGTGCAGAGACAAAATGATCATGATCTCCGGCTCTCTGCCTGTAGATCCATAGCCAGCACCGGAACCAAATTAGGATCCAGGGACGACCCTGAGGGACAGCCCTCTCCGCGACTGACGGATCCGTGAATAAGAAGAGCAGCCAGATGACAAAAGCAGCTCGCAGAGGCAGACAACGCCTGTAAAGATAGGAGAAAAGCATCGCGTTGTTTTCTCTGCCTTTACGAAAGAAGGTTGCACATTTTGGATAGCTCTAAGGCGTAACAACGTCTCAGCGTGAAGAAAAGCGAGATTATATTCCTCGTGATAGTGACATCAATGGCATCTCGATGCATGACTGCTCGGAAGAGAAGGATGAAGCCACACATGCTCCCATCAAAAACCAACATCCAGAATTCCAGATGAGGTGCGATGGTGCATGCCATCGGAGTTCTTGGTAATTGGAGTTTTGCTGGCCGGAGCTTGGTACTGGTAGAGCAGCCCGTGCGTCGGAGTTGGTATTGTACTACCGTATAAGAAGGCCGGGCCACTTCTGGGTTCAGGAAGGCTGTTGTGGCCGAGCCCAACTTGCCAACTGACGGTGATGCAATAAAGCAGGCCGGGGCGCATGCGAGCAAAGGCTGGCCCAGAAGCATGCATGCATGCACGCGGTTTGGTAGGCCCATGCAAATGCATGGGCGTGTAAAAGCGTGGCGGCTGTGATGGTCCATCATAATTGCCCTGACCAAACACCGCCTCTCATTCCTCAAGAGAAAGAAAAAAAAAAACTGCTTCTGTCACGCACACGAGCAGCGTTGCACAATCGTGAAGTATGGCCACCCCAGTTCTCATCTTGTTTGCCGCTGCATATGCGATGTGGGGATTGATGTTCCTTCTCCGAGTTCTTTTCTTCTTTTTTACCAGATGCGTGTGGCCGTGTGGGAGCAATGGACCGCACATGTAAAGAGCATCGTAGTGAATTGCATATATGAACTTAATTTAAGTAGCAACACGTTTTGCCTGCACCCAAAATATTATATACTTTCTGAAGAAACCATACCTTTGAGCAAAGTGAATGAAAGGGAGCTGAGGCGTCTATTACTATTAGCTGACGCTTTATCCTGAGTTATGTGGTCGTTCTGCGTGCTATGATGTCAAACATGCGTGAGTTCGTATCTATCTTTCATTTATAGCTAACACGATTGTGATAAAACCAACTAATAAGAGTAAGACTAATGGAGTAGTACGCCTGTAAAGATAGGAGAAAAGCATCGCGTTGTTTTCTCTGCCTTTACGAAAGAAGGTTGCACATTTTGGATAGCTCTAAGGCGTAACAACGTCTCAGCGTGAAGAAAAGCGAGATTATATTCCTCGTGATAGTGACATCAATGGCATCTCGATGCATGACTGCTCGGAAGAGAAGGATGAAGCCACACATGCTCCCATCAAAAACCAACATCCAGAATTCCAGATGAGGTGCGATGGTGCATGCCATCGGAGTTCTTGGTAATTGGAGTTTTGCTGGCCGGAGCTTGGTACTGGTAGAGCAGCCCGTGCGTCGGAGTTGGTATTGTACTACCGTATAAGAAGGCCGGGCCACTTCTGGGTTCAGGAAGGCTGTTGTGGCCGAGCCCAACTTGCCAACTGACGGTGATGCAATAAAGCAGGCCGGGGCGCATGCGAGCAAAGGCTGGCCCAGAAGCATGCATGCATGCACGCGGTTTGGTAGGCCCATGCAAATGCATGGGCGTGTAAAAGCGTGGCGGCTGTGATGGTCCATCATAATTGCCCTGACCAAACACCGCCTCTCATTCCTCAAGAGAAAGAAAAAAAAAAACTGCTTCTGTCACGCACACGAGCAGCGTTGCACAATCGTGAAGTATGGCCACCCCAGTTCTCATCTTGTTTGCCGCTGCATATGCGATGTGGGGATTGATGTTCCTTCTCCGAGTTCTTTTCTTCTTTTTTACCAGATGCGTGTGGCCGTGTGGGAGCAATGGACCGCACATGTAAAGAGCATCGTAGTGAATTGCATATATGAACTTAATTTAAGTAGCAACACGTTTTGCCTGCACCCAAAATATTATATACTTTCTGAAGAAACCATACCTTTGAGCAAAGTGAATGAAAGGGAGCTGAGGCGTCTATTACTATTAGCTGACGCTTTATCCTGAGTTATGTGGTCGTTCTGCGTGCTATGATGTCAAACATGCGTGAGTTCGTATCTATCTTTCATTTATAGCTAACACGATTGTGATAAAACCAACTAATAAGAGTAAGACTAATGGAGTAGTCAGCAGCCGGCGAAATCCTACTGCCATGTCATCCAGCATTAGCATCAATGAGCATTGATAGAAGAGCCGGGCTACCTCACAATGACTATTTAATTTGTTAGCATTTGGATGGGTCCTACATGCATGCATCTGCTATTGGCTGAAGGAAGCCATTTTTCTTGGACTCGCCACTTCAGCCGGCTTGTTGCGGGCGACTGGGGAGACGCCGGCTCTTTTCTCTCTCTTTCTTTCTCCCTCCTCCAGCTAGGATTTTTCTTATGTGGAGCACTATTTAGCCAGCTGACTAGGACTCACTATACTTGCTCTAAGAAGATGAATCTTCATTGCGTCCTCGCTCAATGGTTTTCTCAATATCAAAGACCCTATTATTGCTGAGGTTAAATATTTATTTGTTGGGTTACAAGAGTTGGTTCCAGTAACATTGTAGATCGATTGAGTTCATATTACAGGAATTCGAAAATTTACATGGTGTTCTATGACTTCAAACACAACATACTTCAAGAGTTGGTTCCCAGTAACATTGTAGTATTTCAGATTCCCATCATGAGAAGGAATGATCTCTTGATAAAATCAAGGGCGTGGATTCTAGCTAGCTAGGACACCTACTAATGGGAATCTTATCTTATGTAGGGAAACAACTTGGACTTTTGACTTGAAATCAAAATGGCATCTTTTTGCATGTACCTAGCATTGTACATTTATATAACACATCAATATATATTTTCACTACCTCATCATTTCATGTAACCAAAAACTTTAAATTAATCATTGCAAGAAAGATCGATTAATGGCACGGTTACATATTGCATGATTTGAATGCAAAACATGAGGGAATAGATACGCTTGGAACATACATATGAAAATTCGTATGTAGCCCAATTAATCTTTATTCCATTTCTACATGTTACACTATATGGTCTGCATGATCAAAATATATAGAAATAGACATATTGTTACACAGTACATACTAGGTGAACTAAATAATGGGGCAGTAATTGCATGGGACTAGAATCACCTCATACTATTCCTCCCTTTCATATTAATCATGCTCTAGCCCAAAATAATTAGGTGTCTGCACATACATATGTTTACATATATAATATGTGTACGCATGCAAGCATGCATAGTTTGAGCCCTAGATCATGCGTGCATGTATATGCACAATTTACTTGAAGTTTGTGCAAACCTTGGGAGATTCTAGCAGAGGGTTCCAATCCCATATCTTCTCCATACTAGGGAATGGATGCAAGGGGCCTTGAGATGGCAAAGGCTGGTTAGGGTTCCCCTGGTTATTATTGTATGATCCAATGGCCCTACTCAGCTCATCTATTGGAATGGTTGCCATTGTAGTGGAGTTCGCGTTAAGCAGGGCGTGCGTTGAAGAAGGCAACATTTGGTTGGTGCCCTTCAAGTGGTATAGCGATGTACCATCCTCCTCCGTCGACGTGGTGGAGCTCAGCGAGGCAACGGAGCCAGTCGACCGGAACATCGACGTATGCAGCGCCATTGTTGCGGCTGGAGCTGCAGCAGACGAAGTCAGGCCACCATTGCTGGTGCCATTGTATGGCTTACTCATGAGACCGGATGAGTGGCCGCCATCGAACATTGGGGCCAGGCGAGGCGACGCCGATGTCCGATGCTTCTTGTCCATTGTTGCTGCTGCCTTTGAGCCAGAGGATCTCGTTGTCGTGCCGGTGAGGTGGAAGTTGTCTTCGATCCCCGGGCGTTTATACACTCGGCAGAGAGAAATTTCCTGATATGTCCAAGGAATAGTAGTGTGGACCTACTTAGATAGATATTTATCCAAAATAAAATGTAACAATAATTTATGACTAGCTGTATGCAAGTGAGTTCAGAAACATATATGGCTATAAGCCTAGTAGCATGTGGAGTTTGGTTACAAAAAAGGGAACATGTAGGAGTTTGCGTTTTGTGATCAGGAAAAAAGAGTAGAGAATAGGATAGCATAAAAAAATCATGTTGAGAAGAGGAATTAACTATCAAATGAAGGGCGTTTCATGCTATGTATAGCATGTAACAGTTTGAAAATACTGTAATGAAGTATGAGACCATTTTGTTTTAGAAACGCAAGGTCTTTCCCTTTGGGTATTAGTTATCCTAAAGATGCGTCAAAAAGCTGTAGTCTTTTACAATTGATGGATGATGATGATGCATACTTCCAAAAGGAGGGGCCAGCCTTGCAAAGCAAAAGATGAAGTAGGGCTCAACGATCTGTGAAAATTCTAGGAAAAACTGCTAGCCCCTTTTGTTTTGTAAACATATATATTCTGAAGACAACTTTTTGAGATGCCTCGAACATATATACTTCAGATATTTTTAGTTAGATTGAACCACCAATACGCATGCAGCTACAGGAATCACATGGAGATCTAGCTAGATCCTGCGGATGCAATTCTCAAGGTGCACTCTAACACTTTCAAACAAAATTTGAGAACACATGACAATGATCACACAGGCAGGAAGCTATAGCCATGATCAACTCAACTCCTAAAGTGAGAGGAAATTTTTAGTGGAAGTATCTTTCACAGGAACACCTTTTGCTTTTCAAGATCTCAACGAAATTCAATTAAAGAAATTAAAAAACAGTCAAGAACACAGAAATATCTATTTGATTTGTAATTAGCAAATGGAATTTTCCCAACCTTTTGGTACCTGTCGGCCTCGCCATGCGGGAGGCGGTACTCGTTCATGATCCAGCTGCTCCTCAGACCCTTGGGCGCCTTGCCCACATAGAACACCAGCGTCTTCTTCAGCCCGATCGAGCGATTGCCCTCGACACGCACCATCCGATCTGCCCCCGTCGCCTTCCAGTAACCCGATGGCGTGACCCGGTTCGGGCGGTCGCCGTTGCGATACTTGCGGTCTCTTGGAACATAGAAGAACCACTCCTTGTCCCCAATTGAAGCCAAAGCTGTTGCATGATTATGTAGAGAGCATGTAGATACAAGCAAGCATCCCATGCGTGCATGAAGAAGTAAGCGAAAAAGCAAAAGGGTCACATGAAATCAAAAGGGGACCGGGTCACATGCATGAAATGATGCACAAATCATAGATCCCTCAATTACTAGCAAGTAGCTGGTAACCGTTCAGTTGCTTACCCGGAAGATCCCATGGGTCGTAGCGGTAGAGGTCGACCAGGTTGATGAGCTCGATGTTGAAGCGCTTGCCCTCGACGCGCCGGCGGAGGTAGAAGTCGATGAGCTCCTCCTCCGTTGGGTGGAACCGGAAGCCCGGCATCACCATGTCGTGCGCTGCTTGCCTGTCGTCGCCGCCAGCTCCGCGCGCTGCCATGTCGTTGTGGTGATGATCTCCTCCCATGCTCGGTAGCCTTGATTCATCACCCCTCCTCTCCACCAGCTGCCTTTATAGAACCATAAGAAGAGAAGAGGAGAGGAGGGGAGAGGAGAGGAGAAAGACTAGTACTAGACCACCAGCCCTAACTACACACACACGCCACACACAGAGACAGATCGATCGAGACACAACTACACAAGGGGCCGGATGGCTGGCCTATAGCGTGTTGGGGTGTGGTCGTCTCCTCTTGGAAGAAATGAGGTTGATTGGTGCAAGTGGTGGTAGTACTGGTGGTGCAGGGGAGAGATAAGAAGATTAGATACCTAATTAAAAGAAAATTAGACAACACCAACGATTAAGACGAGGACTTGTTGCTATGATATGGGCCGGTATTAATAGCTGTTACCTTTAGCTGCCAAATGCCAAGAATTGGAGAAAGAAAGATACTAGTAAGACACATCCACACTGTTGTTGCAGACTCCTACTTCTATCTCTTTACATGTATGCCATCTTTGCAAGTGGCCCTGGTAAAAGAAGAGCAATATTGTTTGGCTATCTTGCCCTTACATATATATACTGTTGTATAGTAACCAGCAGCTAGGTTGGACCTGGGTACAGTTGAGACTCGAAAAGGGGAAAGGCGAATGTAAGAGGTACCTCCAACGAAAGCTCAGGCGGTGGCCTATAAATTTGAGCAGTGACGAACCCAGTTCAGCTAAAAATCTTTCCAATGTACTGTGTAGCAAGACAGCTAAGTGAATCGACTGCCCGTCGGCGGAGTGGGACAGCAGCACAACGCACGCGCATGCATCCTCATGCTTGCTTCCTTTATGGTCTCAACTCCAAATTAACACACAGCGTAGTGTAAGATCGTGGTAGCTTTTTTTCGGGTTCCATCACGAACCGGCCAATAGAGGTTCCTTCTGACTCTGAATGACAGTTCTCAGCACGAAACAACAATTCATCGGTCCTTCAAGAAGGCGATAAAGAAATGAATCTTCACAAGGGCATGTTTGTGCATCTTACAAATGAAAAACCCAAAACCATACTGTCCTAGTGTCCTTCAGTGTATCATACATCCCACTTTTTTTCCTTGTACTTTTCCCGGTCTTTGCAATTTCAACGAATCTCAAAGAAATCTGGCAAAAACAAAAGTGATGAACAAGAGGGAAAAAAATACCCCATTCGTAATAGTACTAAAATTTTCTGAAATCTAGTTCAAGTTGCCCTCTATTGCGTCCGCGCGTTTATGTTTGCAACTGGAATTTGGTCTGAAGCACGCGTGTCCTTCTTGTACTCCTCTGACAATCACTACTCTCCAGCCGGCCGACGACTCAAATCATCATGCATGCTGGCCCAATTAATCCTTCCACTCTCCATGTGTCTACCTCGAGGTTGAGATCGAGATATATGCTTCTTGAAATAAACTAATTATTTTAGACGTGCACCAGAAATTTTCAACTTGTGATTCATTGTCCCAGCCGCTCTAGCTAGCAAGGGATTATCTTGACTTCTAGGCTCAATGTTAAGGCTATCTCTTATTTTAATATTTAAGAAATCATTAAAATAAGCAACCATACTATCCCGCCTATTAAGTACGACATTAATCGGAGAAAAAAAACACTCTCCATTGTCATTATGTCATCAAAATAAGCCCAAATACCATTGTGTATGTTCTTAATTTAACCACCACTTCAGTTACAAGAATAATATAGCCAAAATTCAAATGAACTAAAAGCTGAAATGCGCACCCATAATGGCTTTTCTGTCTTTTTAAGTATATTACAAAAGGCAATAGTAAAACTTAACAACCAAAAGCCAACATCCAGCCTTTTCTAAAGCTCTGGCTGAAACGAAACAGCTATAATACTAGCCTAGACCACCTTGTGCTTTAACGTATTCATTCATCGACTGATATGAACAAGCTTTATACAAGCATAAACATAACACGTATCCAGCTAGGGTTTTCATTTCTTGCATGATATGGTCGGCGCGTCGAGGACACAGTGCGGCATTTACACTAGGATGTCCTTCTGGGGAATTCTTTCCATGCATGCCGGTAATGCGCCGCTGTTTGCTGCTCATGCGCTCACTAGGACGTGTACTTCGTAGGGTACTGAAGCATATATGGATTTGCAGTAGTGTGCTTGGGGTTTTTGAAGGAGGTTAAAACATCTCCATATACTCTGTACGAGAGCATGCGTCATATCACTGTGGCGAGTCAAGTGATACCCGTGACTTGTACGATCGAGAACTCTCTCTCTCTCTCTCTCTCTCTCTCTCTCTCTCTCCTGTTTGTCGGTCGTTCTGCATCTGTGAGCATGCATGCACAATACTCAAATACAAAATGCAACATTTCACCAATCTGATAATCATGAAGCAGCGTTGAGGCAATCGAAATAAACAAAGTAGTCTACAGTTACAGGGGAAGGTTTTCCAGTACGTGCATAGACGTTGTGATGATTTTTCATTTGTTGCAACTACAAGTATTGTTTATATATGTGGGTGTGAGAGCTCAGTTTTTATTTATATATATATATATCATGAATTCATCACACATACTTGCCAATTAATCATTGTAGGGGTACATTATATATATATATATGTGTGTGTATGTGTGTGTGTGTATGTGTGTGCATGCATGCACCGCCGTTGCAGCATGCATGGAACGGAAGCGGTAGGTTCCAAAACGCACGCAACATGAACCTGATGAAATTTTCCATCACTAATTAGATCTTATTTTTACCATGCACCTTTTTTCTCTTCCCCATTTGTCACATCATCAATACATATACTTGCAAAAAAAAATTTACAAAACGATAGTCGGTATCATATTATGCATGTAGGTATCTAAAACAACTAGCGGGCTCAGGCGTGCGCACACACGTGGGCTATCTTTGCTCTATCGACCGCTACTATGAGATATGCGTACTATTATTGTCTCACTACCAAGCAGGTGTCTATAAAGACAATGAAGCAAGAAAAGTGAGAAGAAGACACCTATTCTTGCTAGATCCATATCATCTTTCATTTGTGTATATGGATTCACACCCTATACTTGATTGAGAGGGTGCCATGCCAATTGATAGGGACTGTTGTTTTAAAATCATATTTGTATTCTTTGAAAAGGTTTAATGCTGCGTGTGTGTTTCAAAACTTTGGAAGTGTTCATTAACATTAGGCTTCCTGAAAGAACCCATCTTAAATTAAATCATATTTCCAAATATATATACGAAGCTTCATTGTTGTTGTCCCTCTTATGTTTCTTTCTGACATATATGAAAAGAAAAACTTAGGGGTTAGTTTGGATGATGCCCTAAACCCAAATTGGACGTTTGGGTGTGCTGCCTGGCTCAGGTGTGATTCTTTGGTCTCCAACCAAACTAGCTAGGTACTTATCATTCCATGACTTAGCCTCATCATATCTACTTATCTAGTATGGCAATAAGATGTTTTTAGAAGTGAAACCATTGTGGATTTATTGACTTCATATGTTAATAAAAATTAAAACTTGAGCTTATGTGTCCACATTGTTAAATACATACATGCATCAATAAATAAATTTGAAGAAATTAAAATTTTCATAATCCAAATATACGATTAGCTCATCAAATAACACAAAAAATGGAGCTGTTAATCCAGCAAGTTGATAGAATCACTAGCAAGATTGAAGGCATTAATGGGCGATAAGTTCTTGTTCCTTCTTCCACATGTTGCACCTTTCGAATTGAATTCTCTGAGCGGATTCCATACGGCAAGAATAGTCGCCTCTCGATCATGATACTGTCATGGAACATATGTGACAAATTATATGGGTGGCTTAGGATTTATCAGCATGCTATACCTATGCTAAACAGAATTGGAAATTCTATGGTCCATAGAAAGTTTAGTTATTCGTTGGACAAAGGAGAAAAAAGGGTGTTTACCGAAAGTTCAATGTAGGTGTGTTACTATTTGACTGATAATGATGGCATGGTTATCTTAATTTTCCTGAAATTGGCCGATATGATGCAGCACTTCATAGAGTCGCTTGTTTTGTGAATAAATGTTCTCCGCTTTGGTTGCAGTTTGATATATTATGAGAAAAAGGACATCGTCGATATAGGTAGCAAATGGATTAGATTTCACCACGAATGACTTTAAATGAAGCCACAGTAAATTTCACTTTGGCACTGGTGAAACTCCCCTACAGTAGCACTGTTGCATCGTTTGATGTTTCAAACTGTGTATGTGAAGCTAAATAACTGGCTGGTGGAGAAAGGTTCTAGAATGCAAAAAAGAACTAATTACGATAATTTCTAATTGAACCATGCATATATATAAGAAACTTTGTGCAGTCAAAACCAATTTCCTCTATGATGCCTACACGTATCAAACCTAAACTAGTCGCCTAACTTGGTTTCTTGTCACGTTTTCCTTCAACCACCTTGCGCACATTCTGCGACATTACATAGGAAGTATCTCGTCATGGTAATAAACTGGAATGCATCATGCATAGCTATAACTTACCTTCAGGAAATGACTCATGGCCTTACTTTGCTTTTTGTCTTTTCTTTTGAAATGCATGTGCATGAAACAAATGAAAATATATATATATTGAGCTGAAGCTAGCTGCGCAAGTAATGAGGAGCACAGCATGAAATTAAAAAGAAAGCATGCATGTGTGAGACTGAGAGACCGATGGGTGAATTTTGTCATCTTTGGTTGCAATTCGATATATTTGAGAAAAAGGACATCATCGACATAGATATCAAATGTATCAGATTTCACCACGAATGATTTTAAATGAAGCGAAAGCAAATTTCACATAGTCACTGGCAAAACTGCCCTGCAGTAGCACTGTTGCATCGTTTAATGTTTCAAATTGTGTACGTGAAGCTAAATAAGTGGCTGGTGCAAGAACTAATTAAGATAATTTCCTAATGAAACCATGCATACAAGAAACTTTGTGCAGTCATAACCAATTTCTTCTCTGATGCCTACATTTATCAAACCTAAGGTAGTCGCCTAACTTGGTTTTCTTGTCACGTTTTTCTCAACCACCTTGGGCACATTCTGGGGCATTACATAGGAAGCATCTCTCGTCAGGTAATAAACTATAATGCATCATGCCTAGAACTTACTTTCAGAAAAAGACTCATGGCTTAATTTACTTTGCTTTTTCTCTTTTTCTTTTGAAATGCATGTGCATGCAAACGAATGAAAATATATATTGAACTGTAGCTAGCTGTGCAATGCGGAACACAGCATGAAATAAAAAAGAAAGCATGCATGTACATATATGAGACCGAGAGGCCGATGGGTACAGGAGCACCGGCCGATGAATCGGCGACGGGTGCTGCAATTTAGTGAGTTCGGTGAGTTGGTCCTACAAGGAGAACCATCCATTGATCGATCGATCGATCGATGTAAACATATACAAAGGTGAGAGAGAGACGGTAGAGAGCTTTTAATGCGGCACCGCATGGAGGAATTCCCTTTTGATGAGGAGAGTGTTGTTGTTGGTCCCCCATGATGGATGATCCAGTGATCGCTCCATCTTTCCGCGTCCCGCCTCTTCATCATCTTTCTCTCCCTAGCTGCTGAGACCCTTACTCTGTCAGCAGCTCGTTCGTCTTCGATCTGCAAGAGACGACTCTCTCTTCTTAGTCTTAATTTGACTTGGCCAGGCAGTGATTAAGATGGTGTACTGACAGGCGGCAATCGAGTAAATTAACTGCTAGTTACTCGCACCCTAGCTAGTGTCAAAAGCTAGTGAATGCTTGTTATATATATCAGCCAGTTGAGCCGGTCAGTGAAGCCGCTGTGTCCTCATGCAGCATCGTATGATCATGGACTCGCGCACGTCCACTCGCCAAAAGTCGCCAGTAACCAGTATGCAGTCGCGCGTGACGAAGACGATGACTGAGTTAGCTAGTGATCGATTTCTGGAGGTCGTCACCGGTTGAGAATTGAGACCCAATATCGAAGCTGCTAGCTCGATCGGTCAGCCGCCGATAAGAGTCGTAATAATAGACCGGCGGTCCAGTGGGTGCACGCGCCGCCGCCACGCCACGCGTCATCTTAAATACGTACGGCGCATGCAGCAGTACAGAGAAACCCAGCTGGTATACTACGTGCGTACGTACACGATCATGCCAATGCACGCGTACACCAGCTGCAGCTTGGTATCGGAGAGGAGTGTGATAAACCATGCAAAATTTTCCGAGTGGACTGCTTCACTCTTCAGTCTTCTGAACTTGAACCCTCGCAAGTCGCAACTGAACCTGAAGAACGCTACACGGATTCGGAATTTCCGTATGGCAAGGCCTCTCCATTGTTAAGCCCAAAAGGCCGTGCGACTGGCCCGACAACACTTTAGTCACCAGCCTGCTTCACTGAGAAGCTGGGCTGCTGCGCGAGTCCGCGGCCATCATGCCATCTCAGCGCGTGGCCCATTTCCGCGAGGCTGAAAGCCTGGCCTTCTAACCTCTGTTGCAGGCCCACATAAATTTTTACTTAGAAAAACTGTAGCAAAACAACAGAAAGTGAAAATTGTAAAATGAATGGGACAAGGCTATCGCCCGCACGCGCATGCTGGAGGCTTTTCGCCCGCACACCCGTATTTGGAAAGTTTTGCTTCTCCACCGGCTGATGCCGCCAAAACTGGAAACCAGCGCTGTCGCGGGAGCGCGCGTGCAAATTACCCGGGCCCACAACTCCTTTCTCTCCCCTGATTCCTTCCTCACGACACAAAAAAGCAGGATTAGGCAAAGCAAAAGCAACTGGCGATATGAGATATTGCCATTGCTTCATACAGGAAGAAGCAGATCCTCCCAAGGAAAAAAAGAAGGATAGCAATCCAACCAACTTGTAGATTCTTCTAGTAAAAAGCATTTTTCCTGTTTTCTTGAGGAGAAATTGCTCAAAAAAAAAATCTGATCTGAGCCATAAATCACATAAACCATGCTTGAAATCAAAACACATCTGATCTGTGTGTAATCATGGTTCAAAAAGACAAAAATCATGGTTTGTGCGCCACATGATTTGTGTGCACATCTGAGTCATAAAAACATATTCACATCACAGATTTACCTTTTCACCAGAAACTTTGCCTACCCCTATGTCATAACTACTTAGTTCTTCCTGCTGTACTTGCTGTATTTTCACCAGATATTTTACATGTTGTATCTTTTACAAGATTCACTTCTCACCAAGTTCATCACATGACAGATTCACTTTTCAACAGAAATTTTGAACTAAAGCCTTACTGTAGAACACTTGCATATGCAACTAGCCTACTACACATCAGATCTTTTAGAGTATGCACAAAATTTCTTCAAAAGAACTTTCGTATAACTTCGTATAAT
>LAPY01000943.1:86053-105969 GCA_000970635.1 Eragrostis tef | reverse complement strand
ACGCGGATCAGCGGCTGCTGCGGGGCCCACGTGGTGCGGCTGAGAGTGACGGCTGGAGACACGGTTAGCGCGGTGCATGTGGTTCACGAGTTGGAGACTCAATGCTGAGCTAGGACGTCCGTTGATTGAGGAATGGCGTGTTTTTTTTTTCTTGGTGTACATCCATGAATTGTAATGGCGTGTCGGTTTTTTTTTTTGCGAAAAGAAGATTCCATTGATATTAAAGCATATTACATTCCACCATCTACCACCGTCATTCTCATCACTCACGGAGGAAAACAAAAATCCATCCTTTTCGCAAAAAAAATAAACTACTAATCTTTCACACGCAAATACGATGAACTTGTCGTTGTTAAGCCCGTCGTTGAACTCATCATCGCCTTCTTCATCAAATTCGTCGTGGGAGAACACAAATCCAACCAACATCCAGATAGATGTTACCGGAAACCAAAATCTCACTAGTCCGTAACCATGGTCATGAAAAACCATAGTAAGACAAAAAAGAGGCTGGAGTACCTTATTCTCCATCGATGATGACGCCTTCGTCTCGCCATCACCGTTGAGACACCTTGTCCTCCATTGCTACATGCCGACGAAAATAGCGATGTCGCACCGGCGCCGCCTCTAACCCCCCCCCCCCCCCCCCGCCAATAGCAACCACCGCGGAAAGACCTAACAAAACCTAAAACCAAACAATACAGACGTATAGATGCCGGACCTCCCTTCTCCGCCGACCGCGAAGCCATGGCGTGTCGGGTTTAGTGTACTCCGATACCGTATTTTGCTAGTTGATTGATGTGGATTGTTCTAATGAGGCCCTGCGTTTGTCACGATATCACTGACAGGCTAGAAGATCAGACGGGGTAGCTAGCTGACCTTTCGCGTGTCAAAAGAAGAGTGACGGCCCTGCTAAAAAAACTCATTTAGGAAATGTATAAATTACTATTACTTTATAGTTTGCCCCTTTCTTTTCGAAAAAAAAAACTCAATTAGTTTGTCCCTTTCACTACAAGCTGCGTATGGATCTGGGATCTCCGGTAAAGTCTGACACGTTT
Source organism: Eragrostis tef (assembly GCA_000970635.1). Taxonomy (NCBI): domain Eukaryota; kingdom Viridiplantae; phylum Streptophyta; class Magnoliopsida; order Poales; family Poaceae; genus Eragrostis; species Eragrostis tef. The sequence continues at coordinate 104,914 of LAPY01000943.1, read as the reverse complement.
TACATGCTCGTGAACTGAAAGGCTAGCTTTGCACAACAGTCTTTTACCGCATATGGAGACTAAAGGCGCGTTCGGTGACACGATCCCTCTAAATTTTAGCATTAAAAAGAATTTTATTATTTAAGAGTACTAAATAAAGTCTAATGACAAAACCTTTTTACGTATGGATACATCTTTACGAGACGAATCTAATGAGCCTAAATAATCTATGTTTTGCAACAGTGATGCTACAGTAAATGTCGTCTAATCACGGTTTAACTACTCTCATTAGATTCGTCTCGCGATTTAGATGGGGTTCTGCAGTTAATTTTGTAATCTAAGTTTATTTAAGACAAGATTCTTTTTGTTTAGATCCCTTTAAATTTGCCCATCTAAAACACCGAATGCACGCCAAAATAAATTAGATACTCAAACCATCATCTCTTTATTCCGTACAAACTTCACGTATATATCTTCGTACCATGCGTGGCTTCAATAATTTTGAAAACTCATCTTCTCTCTTGGACTTCGGAATTTGCGCAATACTTTCAATTGGCTGAGAAGCATTTTGCCACCCTTTTAGTTGTTTAAGTAAAGCTGGGTTAATTAAATCCGACGGAAACGGCCATTGAAACTCAAACGTCCGAAGTTTCAAAAAAAAAAAACAAAACTCAAACGTCCGAAATTTCCCAAACCACGAGAAATCTTCACTACTGCAAGGACCGAACTGAAAATTACCACACGCAAACGAAGCAGCCCAGTAGGCCAGGGCCCCGCCCCCCCCCCCCGCCGCATCCCCTACCGGCTAACCCCCATCCCCACGAGCCCTCGCCGCAATGAACGGAGCCGCGTCCGCAGCACCACCGAATCGCCGCACGCGCAGCCGGCCGCCGTCGGCCTCCTCGCGCAAGTCCGACGACCCTTCGGCCGCCGCCGCCGCCGCCGCCAACGGAAATGGGAACGGGAAGGTCTCCTCCAAGCCTACCTCGCCTAACCAGACCAGGTAACCTTGCACCGCATCACGCTTGCTCCACTTCTTCCGTTTCTTCGCCTCGGCTCGCACCTGGATTCCCAAAAGATTGGATTTTTTTTAGGGGAGAGAGGACGGTGAAGAAGCTGCGGCTGTCCGCGGAGGGCGGCGAGGCGGGTCGACGCCGTGCTTCTCACCGACGCCCAAGGCCTCCTCTCCGGCATAGTCACCGATAAGGTGAATTCTTTATTTCTTTTCCTAATTTTCTTGTGGCATTTGATGGTTATAATGGGCCCGAGGCCTGCTTTTATAGTGAACGGGATTCTAGAGTGGAGAAGAGATTGAGATTTTCTTCTTTTTTCCAGAATTGGATGTCACAGGAGTCGAAATGCTACATATCTTCTCACTTTTGGGGATTAGAAATCTGTTTGGATTAGATTCTTTGTTTGGAGCGTAGCAAGTGGCAGTTGCTGTTACTATGAATTTCCTTTTTGTTTGGAGCTTTCGATCAACTCATTTTGTGACTGAACTTTGGTGACTCATGGGAATTTTGGTTTACTGCTGCGTACTGTCCCTTTTGGGTTTCCCTCGTTCTGTCATTATACTTGAAAACAGAAGCATATTTCGTTGTACTTGTTTGGTATTGGTATATGGCGTTAAACCAGAAAAGCATTTAAAGTAAAATGAAGATGGTTTTCATTTAAGTTTTTCCTTGTAGGTAATATTGTCATCGAGCTGCTGAAGGTAATCCGTGTTCATTTTTATTCAATTTGGTTGCAGGATATAGCTACAAGGGTGATTGCTGAGGGCCTGAGGGTGGAGCAAACCATCATGTCCAAGATCATGACTAGGAATCCGACTTATGTCATGTCTGACACACTTGCAATTGAGGCATTGCAGAAGATGGTTCAAGGTATATCTTGTGATTCTAACATTCTGTTTATAGAATTCACTGTTTAACATGTATGTGCATATAATTTGACAATAAAGTAAAGTACTTGATTGATTTTCAGTGAACTCTGGCCATGAGCTGTTCTCTGATATATTTAATTGTAATAGACTAGTCATATGTGTTTTTCGCAATTATATTGGCTCGTCCTGTTAGTTCATGTGCAAATCATCATTTTTGGTAGGTCCAATATGATTTTTCAGTGCCTCAATCAGTCTTTAGTTGGAGCATATGTTGCATGCTTTTTCACGAGTTACTGTCAAACCAGCTCAACTTGCATATTTTGCATGTGCAAACACAATTTTAGGTAGACGGATAGGCACATTGAGTATTTTATCTCGATATCTCAGTATCAAATAAATGATTCTTGATTTGTTTGGTTAGATATCTAGGATTCCGGTAACATGTTGCCTAGTTTCTGACATCATGATTTCAGGTGGCAGTATTTATACTGTGCTGGTTTATTGTTTGGGAAAATTGGTTCTGTAGCATCGAAAGTTCGCCGGTTACGTAAAATACCACTGAAAGTTCAGAGTAACGGAAAATACCACTGAAAGGTGCAAGTCTACTCTGAAATTAGCATCAGCCTGTCTTATGGACAAAATGCCCTTACCCCTTCGCACAACAACAATATAACAGCCTAAATAAGCAACACAACATCAAACAAGCTCCTCCAACATCATGATTACCATCACAGGTAGTTCAGAGTACACAAGGATGAACTAAAAATATGGTTTGATGACACATGGTTCAGATTAGGTTCAGATTGCACCAACTAACAAAAGCATGTTTCTATGACACGAAAGCATAGGGTCCTGCTACAGAGCACTAATTTATGATGAGCCTTTGAGCAATGCCTCCCGGCGAGATCGCCATTTCTGCTGCCCTTCTTCTAGTTACAGGCCCTTTACTAGTTGGAGTAGAAGGAGAAGTTGTCTTGCTTCTTGTTGTTGGCCCCGGACTGACCTGTGGAGTCGAGGAAGAGAGCTTCGATGTCTTTCTTGACTTCGGAGGAGCTTGTGCTGCAGCATCACTACAGCCCGAAGCAACAGCTCCTCCTTTCCTCTTCCTGGCATAAGAAAATAAGAGAAAGAGAGGGAAAGAACAAAAGTCAAGAATAAAAAAAGAGAGACGACATCACAAGTAAAAATTGCAAAAACATATCAGATTAGCATTACCTGGACTTGACACACATAGAAGGTGGCAATTCAGCACCTAGTTCTGCTGGGGGCTCACTGCAAGTCTTCTCAATATGTCCAAACCCGAAGCATCTTTCGCATTGGTAAGGGCCTCTTTTTCCGGCCTCGCCGCTACTCTTAATCCTCCGAACTCTCGGCCTACCTGCAGGCCTCTCTAGCTTAGGAGGGACCATGACAAACCCAGGATCAGCTACAGGCCATTGGGTCTTGTCAACCATCGGGTTAATCTCAAACTGATAAGTAGCCTTAAAGCGTACCACTGAGTAGTATTCATGCACATAGTCCTCGATTTTAACTTGTCTCAGCAAACCGATAAAAGCAATGACATGGGTGCATGGTTTTCCAGATATTTGCCATTGACCACAAGAACATGTCTTGCTATCAAGGTTCACTGCATGCCTCCAAGGAGTATTTTCCCTAGTGACCCCAGATATCTCAGCCTTAAGACCACCACATCCTTTCACACCATAAGGCAAGTTTCTGCTCTTTGTGTTCAGTTCATGAATAACACTTGGAAGGACAGGCCCTACAAGTTTGGAGGCTATAAGCTGCCTGGTTGCTATCTTTTCCATGATCTTTCCTCTTATAGCATCCATGAGGGTATCTACAGGAAGAGCTTTGTAGTCCTTAATCCAATTATAAAGCACTCAGAAATGTTGTTGTTCACATAATCAACCATGCATGCCCCTGAGAACTTAGCTCTTGACCAAATTTGTTTGTGGTTTGTTTGCAAATAAGTAATTGCTTCTGGACTGCTCTCTGCAATTTTGTCCCATAAGTATTGGTGCCTCTGAGTTGTACATGCCCAAGCACAAGGCCACATGTACTTCAACACATCTCCTTGGAACTTCTTTCTGAAATTTTTCATGAGGTGCCTAAAACACTCTATGCTCAGCTGCACCTTGGAAAACTCTAGTTGCCACAAACTCTAGCTGCACCTTGGAAAACTCCAAGGTAAGGTCTACAACCAACAAGAAAACCATCCACACATGCTTTAATTGCCACAAACATTCTGCTGAAGTGAATTCGACCCCCAATCTTCTTGCAATCAATCTCCACTATGCTTCCTGGACATGTTACCTCTAGTTGCGCTTTGAAACTCCATAACATTCTGAAACTGTTCTCCCAAGTGCCATGGAGCTCTTTAAGTGCCATTTGCCTTCCTTCCCACACCTTGGTATAAGACAATTTAATTGGAAATTGTTGTTCCAGCTGCTGCTGTAGCTTCTTTGCTCCTACTGTAGTATCAACTCTTAGTGTATCTACTGCCCTGTTGGCTATCCAACCTTTTGTGGCCTCCTTGCCCTTCACCTTGCTTGTGCTAGCACATGTGTGTCCTTCTGAAATTGAAACAATCTGCAAAACAATATGGTGCATTTGTCAAAACAATGTTACATCAATTTACCAATAGTACAAAAATAAGCAATGTTCATAATGTAATCACCATGAAAGTAAGACAGCCATGGAGTTTCTTAGCATAGATTTTCCATTCACAATCTGGATCCAGACATTTTGCCCTATATCTTGTCCTGTTACTATGCTCTACATAGGTTTCAAACTCCTTTTTGATGGCATATTGCTTCATAATCATCAAGAAGGCTTCCTTGTCTACAAATGTTGAGCCCTTCTTTATTAGAGGATTGTCTCGGTCATACGTAGTTTGTTTAGCAATTGCATCATCTATCATAATGGCTTCATCGCTTGGTACAACATCAGGATCAAAATCAAGAGCTTTTAGTTCATTTTCTTTTCCTTTCTTCTTTGCAGATTGTACTTTCTCAATCCTATCTTCTTTAGTGCCTTTTGCATCACCCGCAGACGCCTTCTTCTTGAAATACCTCCATTCTTCATCAGCCCCAAGTGGATCATCTCCTTCCGCGTCAAAACCAGGATTCATATAGTGCTCTTTCTCTTCCTCCTCTACCCTTTCAGGACCAGCTGTTGTAACCCCATGTTGTGGTTCCTCTGCCCATTCTAGATCAATAGCTTCAGCAAATGGGTCCTCATTTCTGACTATGATTTGCATCTCACTCTCCGTTCTAGGGACAATTGCCAAATTATCATCACACACATTCATCTCAGACCTACCAATAGTCATGATAAACTTCACAATTTTTGATGCTCGCAACAAAGCTAACAACTCTTGGTCAGTAGCAAGACGGACCATTTCACCATTGTGTCGATCATACCAGAAGTTTGCCTCCTGATTGCTTGCCCAGCAATAATGTTGCATGACATCTTTCTCCATATCGATTATGGAATACTCTTCTGAATGAACCCACCATTCCAATATTCTGCCCTTGTGATACACAGATCGGCCATCCTCGATTGTCCGGAATGAGGTGACATCAATCTCTATTTTACAAGCATTCTTCGGATCGATCCTGAAAGATTAGCAGTACAGAAAAGTTAACAAACTGTACTGCTGCACGTTCAGATCAACCATCAAAGAAAAATGCACACCCAATCACCACATTTCGGCCACAAATCGTTCACAAATTCGATTTCATATCATCAACCAATCACCACCTGAATCATTCGAACAGGAACACATCTAGTACAGTTAGGGTTTGAGCCTTACCCTAGGTCGTTCTGCATCAGGACGAGGTGGAGCAGGGGGCGACGCGGGTCCTGAGTGACGCTCGATTAGGCCGCCGTGTTGCAGCTGCTCATCGGGTACTGGGCGAGGTGGAGCAGGGGCGGCGCGGGTCCTGGGCGTCGTGCTCGGACAGGGCGACGCGGGTCTTCGCGGGCCGGCGCGGGTCTTCGCGGGAGCAGGACGGCGCGGGTCCTCGAGGGAGCAAGGGCGGCGCCGGATTTTGGAGGGAAGAGGGGCGGAGGCACCGGAGCAAAGGGTGGTGGCGGCGGCAGCTGGAGCTGGGCGCGACTGCTGTGTTTCGTGGAGAGAAATTTGGTCTCGTTCGCCTGAGGAGCTGGGTAAGGGCATTATGGTCACTTCCCATGGCCATTGTATGCAAAATGCTAGATTCAGAGTACAATGGCAACTTTCAATGCTATTTTACGTTGGAAGGAACTTTCAGTGGTATTTTACATAACCAGCGATCTTTCGATGCTACAGAACCAATTTTCCCTTATTGTTTTCATGTCCTTGCATTGAGGCGTTGATTACATAGAGATTTCTTCCTTCTTCTCTAACACTAGTTTACCAATATCTTCTTTCATATTTTAGGAAAATTCAGGCACCTCCCTGTTGTCGAAAATGGTGAGGTTATTGCCATGCTGGACATTGCAAAATGCCTTTATGATGCAATATCAAGACTGGAAAAGGCGGCAGAACAAGGGAGTGCAATAGCAGCTGCTGTAGAAGGGGTTGAGCGTCAGCTGGGTGGCAACTTTTCAGGTTTTCCATTACATGACATTTGTTGTCAGTTAATTCGCAGTTTTGCACAGATGTATTATCCATATGATATTGTCTCTGAACAATAAAAGACATGCTACAACTTACCTTTCTAAACCAAAGTGAAACGAGTGTATGTATTTGAGAGAAGAGAGAGTTCTTATACTATGTATATTATTTTCCAAATATGCTTGTCAAAAGTATTCTTCTATGTCTTATCAATCATATAAACTAATTTATTTTTCTGTGGTTACAATTTACAGCCCCATCTGCTCTCATAGAAACTCTAAGGGAGCGAATGTTCAAACCTTCCTTGTCAACCGTTGTCACAGAGAGCACAAAGTATAACATCTGTTCCCTGCTATTTCTTTCAACTTTTAGCATGAAAAGTTTGGATGGTGAAACTGACCTTGCTATTAACTTCTAGAGTGGCAGTTGTTTCGCCCACTGATCCTGTGCGTGTAGCAACTCAGAAAATGCGTGAGTTTCGAGTTAATTCAGTGATTGTCGCTACGGGAAACACATTGCAAGGGATCTTTACGTAAGCACTCTTTTTACATTAACAAGATAGCATTGTCCATAATATTCTTTTGTATTCCTCTTTCAAGTTCTTGATGCATATATGATTATGATATGCAGCTCAAAAGATGTACTTATGCGTGTTGTTGCACAAAATCTTTCCCCAGAGTTGACCCTAGTTGAAAAGGTTCACCAGATTTACATTTTCATTAGTAATGATCGTAACTTTTTCTAATTACTTGTAAATTCACTGCGTCAGTTCTGACTTCTTCAGGTGATGACTGCCAACCCAGATTGTGCAACATTGGATACAACAATCCTTGATGCGTTGCATATTATGCATGATGGCAAATTCTTGCATATTCCTGTTATCGATGGAGGTAATGATTTATCTCTCAGCTGGTGAATACCTTACTGGCACTTTGTATGTTACAAGTCTTCATATTCATGACCAGATGGACAAATTGCTGCTTGCCTGGACGTCCTGCAACTTACCCATGCAACAATTCAATTGGTGCTCCCTGACTCCTTCCTAATACTTTCTTTAGTTCTCTTCTCATTCATATTATGGGTTTGTCGATCTAATTCTTTACTTTCAGGTTGAAGGAGGGAATGGAACTGCAAATGATGTTGCAAACTCAGTAATGCAGAGATTCTGGGACTCTGCTCTTGCTTTGGAGCCTCCAGATGAGGAATTCGATAGCCATAGGTCTGTTGATGATTCATTCATGGTTTTTGTTTCTTTCATTTTCATATAACACACACTCTTCCTGTATTGCTCAGCGAAGTATCCTTACTCATGGCATCAGAGGCTGGAGATGGAAAGAGTAGTATCTACCCCCCTGTGGTTGGCAATTCATTTTCCTTCAAGCTTCAAGACCGAAAGGGGCGTGTGCATAGATTCACCAGTGGTAAGTGCTTGCTTGATAGTTTACCTAAATATATGGTATCAGTCCTCCAAATATAATTGGCTCTTAACTTGTCATAATGTATTTTGCAGGCACTGAGAGCTTAGACGAGCTTATGTCTTCTGTAAGGCAAAGACTAAATATTACCGATGAGAAGGACACAGTGCAACTCTTGGTAAGATTGAGTAATTTGGCATAAGAATATTAATATGGTTTAGTAGGCATGTGTAGAGTATTTGGCCTCAGAACATTCCAAGGTTCTTTTACGATGGAGATTAGGTGCCGGACTCTAATAATAAAAGCTATGTCTTCCTTGTTCTGTCGATGTTAAATTCACTCGTCACTTTGTTTATGTACTTGGTGATTCTATTGACATCCATGTGTTTGAATTGTTATCTGTACCTCATTGGTGATGTTGCAAATGGATTTTGGCCATCGTTTCATCAACTGAAGGATGGTCCATATTTTCCTGCACTAACCAACTTAATCCTGTTGTTTTGGGTAGTATGATGATGATGAAGGAGACCGAGTGCTGCTGACAACAGATGGCGATCTTGTTGGTGCGGTCCTTCATGCCAAATCATCTGGGCTGAAGGTAGTCCTTGCTCTCGCCTTTTATTGCTCTGTAACTTATTCTTCAGTGCTTCATTACCAAAGTGATGAATGTCCTTTCATAATCAGGTTTTGAAGTTGCATATCGAAGATCCTGGTTTGAGCACAGAAGTGACAAAACCATCACAAGAGCTGGCACCACCTCCCCGTGGTAGTGGCTTGTCGCCGGTGCATATAGGGTTGATGGCTGGAGTGGTTGCTCTGAGTGGCGCAGCTGTTATGGTTTACTTGAAGCGATCCCAGCTATGATTTCCAGACTCCGCAGGATACGTGATGGCTTTCTGAACAACATTTTCAGCAGCTGACTTTTGTTTTCCTCTGAAGACTTTTGCCTTCATTCAGTATGATAGCAAACCACGAAATGAAACTGTGGGTGGAAACTAATGGCACATCTGATGAACTGAAGATCCAGAGAGTTTAGATCATTGGCATTGCTTTCTAGGTAGATATTAGTTGCATTCTGGAAGTAGGCAGAACGGGCTGCCTGTCTTTTGTATCCACGCAAACATTGACAGTCTCACCACTATGATTGACATGTAGAATTCGTGACATGTGTAAGCACTACCTATGTACTCGTGTTTATGCATTTATTTGTTGATAAAAGAGTTAATTTCACAAAACCACAAGTATTTGGTCCCATGTTGCAAGGAACCACAACTTTTGCAACCAGTTTCACAAAACCACAACTATGCGATCTAGAGAGGTTTCGGATCTCATGAGTCTTTTCAGATGCACATCACTTGCTATGGCAGTGGCATTGGATGTTTGTCACACGCTGAATTTTAGTATCGGTACTTCTGACACTGAATTTTCGCTACCCCAACTTGATTCAAGTTACAAGTTTTTTTTTCTTTTTTGCGATTACACGGTACAACTCAAACACTCACAATGCATGCACACTCATCCTTATGAACACTCGTACGCAAACCTTATCTCTATGAGCATTTCGAAGACCATCAAAAACACGCGTTGCACATTATTTGGTTTACACGTGACATCTTAGCAAATTCAATAAAGATAGAACTACGTTGGGCATTTGGGATTGCATGTGGCGCCATTGGCCCTGCATTCTTCCATCGTCAAGTGGCAATACTCTTTTCGGCTTTCATCCGGGCAGCAATAGCATATGACGTCTGGACGACTGTAGTGCCCGCACCTTCCAACGACACAAAAAATCAACTTGATCTTTCTTTCATCTAATGACGTTGAGTTGGCAGCAATAGTGATGGAAGTTCCCGTGCCTGACAGTTGAGGACATGTTGTGGTATTTTTTTAGTGTTGATAATAAGTACATATTTTGTGACGAGACAAGAGTTAAATATACTTTACCCTTTGCAGGCAGTGCAAGAGACCCAAGTAGTGTAACGAACACAAACATAGTCGTCATGTCCTGCAGGACACCACCACAATTTTTCCTCGTCGAATTTTTCATTCAGGCAGCAATAGCATACCACGTCTGGACGATTGACTCGATCGTCCAAGGGTAGTGTTGGACGTAAGGAATGAGGACATTGAGAAGAGAAGACAGTAGTATGAACTTGGGCAATGCGCATGAACGCCTCGGCCTTCTATATATAGAGAGGTAGAACCCTTCTTCGCATTTTTACAAATTAATCTGCCAATGAATGGGAGTAAATTTGGAGATCAGAAAGATTCCATGCTTATTACACAAAAGTAATGCAAAAAAAGACCCACAATCGGGATTTATTAACTGATTGGAAATATAGCAATTAGATATGGAAATCAGAAAATCGCGTGCCTGCATAAGATAAGTTACTAAGCTGCAAAAATGCTATTTTTTCTTTTGGGAATGGAAATCATTCCATTAAACTGAAGCTGCCGCAGACTCGCCCACGTAGACTGCCCATAACCGGTGAGAGACCGCACCCAAGGCTGCTAATGATCCATTTTGCACCCTACATTTTGGTACCGAAACTTTCACTGTTTTTTTTATATATATAAAGTTAAAGTATTTGGATACCACATTCGTAGCTCAGACTGCTTGGGTTCAATCATTTGTATCGCAGGAACTGAATGTCATATCGGAGGATCCGCTGCTGCTAATTAAGTCGATACAACTTGGAAGAGACTCATAAATTTACTCTAATAATAACTAGAAGCTGCATAGCTCACTTCAGTTCGTTCAGAGGTTCAGTTGAAACAGAGGATAAGGAAACGCAGAGGAAAGGATCGCTCTCTTCCGTTCCTCCCCTAGAATTCTAGACAATCGTCAGCCGCAGGCACGGGCAACGACGGCGTCCGGCGCGACAGTCCATCCATCTCCACGAACCCCGCGGCGCCTTCATATTTCAGCTCAAGCAAGCAAGCACGAAGACAGCACGAAGACTTTTGTGGGTTCCGTCGGAAGCTTGGAGGCAGGAGCGGCGTTGGATCGGAAAGCTAAAAAATCAACTTGATCTTTCTTTCATCTAATGACGTTGAGTTGGCAGCAATAGTGATGGAAGTTCCCGTGCCTGACAGTTGAGGACATGTTGTGGTATTTTTTTAGTGTTGATAATAAGTACATATTTTGTGACGAGACAAGAGTTAAATATACTTTACCCTTTGCAGGCAGTGCAAGAGACCCAAGTAGTGTAACGAACACAAACATAGTCGTCATGTCCTGCAGGACACCACCACAATTTTTCCTCGTCGAATTTTTCATTCAGGCAGCAATAGCATACCACGTCTGGACGATTGACTCGATCGTCCAAGGGTAGTGTTGGACGTAAGGAATGAGGACATTGAGAAGAGAAGACAGTAGTATGAACTTGGGCAATGCGCATGAACGCCTCGGCCTTCTATATATAGAGAGGTAGAACCCTTCTTCGCATTTTTACAAATTAATCTGCCAATGAATGGGAGTAAATTTGGAGATCAGAAAGATTCCATGCTTATTACACAAAAGTAATGCAAAAAAAGACCCACAATCGGGATTTATTAACTGATTGGAAATATAGCAATTAGATATGGAAATCAGAAAATCGCGTGCCTGCATAAGATAAGTTACTAAGCTGCAAAAATGCTATTTTTTCTTTTGGGAATGGAAATCATTCCATTAAACTGAAGCTGCCGCAGACTCGCCCACGTAGACTGCCCATAACCGGTGAGAGACCGCACCCAAGGCTGCTAATGATCCATTTTGCACCCTACATTTTGGTACCGAAACTTTCACTGTTTTTTTTATATATATAAAGTTAAAGTATTTGGATACCACATTCGTAGCTCAGACTGCTTGGGTTCAATCATTTGTATCGCAGGAACTGAATGTCATATCGGAGGATCCGCTGCTGCTAATTAAGTCGATACAACTTGGAAGAGACTCATAAATTTACTCTAATAATAACTAGAAGCTGCATAGCTCACTTCAGTTCGTTCAGAGGTTCAGTTGAAACAGAGGATAAGGAAACGCAGAGGAAAGGATCGCTCTCTTCCGTTCCTCCCCTAGAATTCTAGACAATCGTCAGCCGCAGGCACGGGCAACGACGGCGTCCGGCGCGACAGTCCATCCATCTCCACGAACCCCGCGGCGCCTTCATATTTCAGCTCAAGCAAGCAAGCACGAAGACAGCACGAAGACTTTTGTGGGTTCCGTCGGAAGCTTGGAGGCAGGAGCGGCGTTGGATCGGAAAGCTGCACGTCAGCCGATCCTCGTCCGGCAGTACGAGACGCTATGCTGATTATGCTGGTACCGATGCACTGATGCAGGCAATCCCGGCTACTCCCGGCTTCTAGCAGCAGGGTGGTGCTACCAGGTCCTTGCCCATCTTTGTCCTTGCAACTGATTAACGTTGCCCGTAATCTATTCGATGAATCGCCAGTACGTACGTAGAATGGGCAGTGGAGATGAAAGGAGGGCAAAAGGAGTCAAAGAAGCGGACTACAAAGAGGTTTTGAGCAGTGCTATTAGGAAAGCCGAAACTGACATGAATGTCATCTTTCTGCTATGTTTCAAAGTGAAAATGTATTCTAGTAAGATGCAGTCATTTTGGCTTGTTATGAGAGGCATTTGAGCTGCTCACCACGCATTTTGAATGGTTTACGCCTGTATCTCGATTTTGATGATCCAATCCCGGCAGCAATGCAGTTTACAATTCAATCGGCACGCGAGCTCCTGCAGTTTTCAGCTTCACTAATTTCTACCCCGTATGCAGAGATTTTTTTTTCCCCGAGGCGTACAACGAATCTTATAAAATCTGGCACAAAATATCATCGGCTGGTTTCAATCGATTGACAATTATATAAGAATAAAATCCGTATATTATTGCATTTATCTTTTGTTTTGATTGAGCACAATGCGAGATGTATCAGCAGCTAGCTAGCTTTCTAGTTCCGGTATCAGAAGGGAGATGGATCTAGTCGTCGCAGCAGTAACAGGCTGGAAACGAGCACTTGCCCCGCTTGAAGCCCAGGTTCTTGCAACATTCGTTGCAGTGGCCTGGCCTGAAGCAGCGCCCAAAGCAGCGGGGCTCTGCCAAAATTTTGCCGCACTCTTGAGCGCCGACCCGCACGACCATGCCCTCCTCTGCATCCATCCAATCATCAGAGATCGAAATTCTTGGTTGATTATCAGCGGATTCACAAGCACGATATCATTGAGAGAGACGCCGAAAATGCACTTACCAGAGGCGATGACAATGACCATTAGGAGGATCAATGGGAACACAAGTTTCTTCTTCGTGCCCATCATCGCCTCCATTCGCCTGCTGCTTGTTTGATCAGTTCCTGCGTAACAAGATCACGCCGGGTAGGATATAGAAGATGGTGGAAGGATGGCATCTCTCTACCTACAGCTATATAGGACCTTTTATTTATAGAAATATTCTTAGGAGAATTGATCGAGAGTTTATTTGGCTATAATTCTGTTTTGGAAGTAAATGGTATGAAGAGTCAGGGAAGAAGCGTGGATCACGGGCCGGGCCCGACTTGTGAGATTCGTGAGATATGCATACGTATGATATGAAGACATCGGAGAAACGTGGATCAAGGGCAGATCTTCGTACGTGAATGCCATGTACCCCGCCCCTGCCGTGCGTGAAGTTGCATGGATTCGCTCCGTTGGTGGTGAGCAAGCATGTGTGATTATGTGACCGAGCTCTAGTACCTTTAGTTTTTGTTTAGGACTAGTTTAAAGTTTCTTCTTCAATCTATACATTGATTGAACTAGCGGAATTAAGAACGGGTTGCACAGTCTCTACGAGATGAATTGGGTAGAAAACGCAAGGTATATGTACATAACACTAGATTGGATTTGTTGTGGCTAAAAATGGGGTCACCCCCCCTCCTCCTTCTTCATCTTCAACACATGACAGACATGGGAGATGCTCATACTAACGAGGACGAGGAAAAGCAGAGGAAAGTATCGCGCTCGAAGAGTGGAGACGCCGCCGAGATGCATGTGGATGTGGTGTTCAGGGTTCGAAAAGAACTGGGCACGCCGTCGTGAGCTTGATCTCGCATGCATGCGCCGGCGCCGGCGGGCGGTTACTTGATTGAGCACCTCTAGCCGGAATGCCGGATTCCATTCGTGCCGTTGAGCAGCTTCCTTCCTTGGACAGCTGAGAAACACTTTATATATGTTGCAGATGTGGTTTATACTTTTCAGTCTTGTGCCTGATAGTGATTAAACCAGGTTTCACTCTTCTGAAAACGGTATACAAAATAACTTTCGTCCCTAGGGCATTACGAAACAAAAAGTGAAGGGGGCATGTGAATTATCTTAGCTGTTAGGGTAACGGAATCTCAACTTCGTACAAAAAAAATCTCAACAACTTTCCCCCGGCCAAATTGCAGAATTGCTTCATATTGATATTTCAGGTGCTAGAGCATATGAAAGTTCTGCAATTTTCCTTTCAGTGAGCCATCAGGTCATCGATGGGGGGCAGATGATCTCCACCATCAATTATCAGTGACGAAGCTTGAGCAAAGATCCAGAGGGTCCGGCCATGCCTGCGAACAGTGTTTCATTAATCACTGCCATGTAATCATCCGATTGGGCGTGAACAGATCACTAGAAAGGGAATACTATTATACAATGACCATAATTTATGTACAGATCAAACATGAGAAAATCTAACTTGAAAAATAAAATTATATCGTCCATAATAGCATAACAGCTAGGGCTGGAAAAAAGCTCGAAGCTCGTGAGCCGGCTCGGCTCGAAGCAAGCTCAGTGTCAGCTTGAAAAAAGCCACAGAAGTTGCCCCACCCTTAGCAAATGCCCAATGCAACATAGCCATTAGCCACACATCCATGCCAAACACGAATCCATATGTCCAGAATTCATGTCCAACAAAATATATAGGCTAATTAGAGCTAGAAGTCCAAAATTACATGTCCATTAAAACACATGATACTTGACAAGTGGCATAATTTGTGTCATCCATAGGTGAAACAAATTAATTAGTATTGTATGAAGGAGTGGTGGGGGGGGGGGGGCAAGGCCCCATTCAGTCACCATAAAGCTTCATCACTGTTGAAAAGCAGAGCCGTTGGGGCATCAAAGACATGAAGCATGACGACGACACCTAGAAAAGTTGATTCTTGTGGAGCATTTGGATGTCGTATTGATGAAATCATACTTGGATCATACCTATCACCGCAATGAATGTGACATCCGCAAAATAGGAGCAAAGATTTTAATGATTTAATGTTCACTGGCAAATTACCACAATGCCTCTATTGCATCGTGAGCCGCAATACAAATCATTAATATTGGAACACTGCTATACGGCCGTGCATTCAGACGGCCCGGCAATACATACAACATTTCCGTTAATCTTGCTAATCATATCGTCAATTTTTTGTTGGTTACGATTTACTTTTTCTCGTAGATTATCATGTATATAATTAATTAAACTCTTGTTTACCACATCGCATAACATTGTAATGAAATAATGTGTTAGAAACAACTCACATAGTCATATGGCACAATAATAGCTCAAAAGGGCAGGGGTAATTTGATCAATTCACATACTCTCTCGATCATGTATATGAGAAAAGAAATATTTTGATGACTTGGGATATTCATCAGTAGATTACCACAAATGAATAGTGTCACATTCAAGCGGCGTCTAAAAGCAAGTACCGCCTCTGAAGAGTGTCCCTTTTTATTAGGCAAAAATTGCTAGTGGACACTCTTCGATGACGGTATTTGCTCTTAGACATCGTTCAAATGCGTCTTTGTCACATGACACTACTCTTTCGTGATAATTTGCTGGTGGACATCCTAGTCATTAAAATAATCATGTTCTTATATAAAGGAGAGAGATGAACTTATAATTGACACTAATATTACTATTGTGTTAAGTCAGAACAGTTAATTCTTCAAATAATATCGTCGATTTTTTTCTTATGAATTACTTCACTCGTAGAATATCATATGTTTCATATATAACTAATTAAACTTTGATTTCACTATGACAAAAAAAAATGATAACGAAATAATGTGTTACAAAATAGCTCACATTGCACAACGATGGCTTAAAAGGCAAGAGTAATTAGGTCCTGTTCTCTCTCTTTTATATAAGAAAATGAGTATTTTAATGCTTGGATGTCCACGAGCAAATTATCATAATTGAGCAGTGTCTTCTAGCAAAGACGCATTTGAGTAGTGTCCATGAACAAATACCGCATTTGAAAGATGTTTTATAGCAAATTTAGCCTTTTTATTATTAAGATGAAGATGCAAGTAACAAAATCCTTGCACTAGGAGTGACCTGCAACCGGCGACGAGGAGCCCGAGCACGCAGGCCCGACGACGCGCCTCGACGGTCGCTCGACGCCACATCAGCAGTGGAAGAAATAGGGGAAGAAAAGCAGAGATGGACGGAGACGAAGCAGGGGAAGAAAAAAAGCAGGGGATAGGGGCGCTCCCTTCCGAGGGTCTTGGAATCTGGACGACGCGCGGCGCGCCACGGGAGTTCGTCGACGGTCGACCGGAACCCACGCGCGGCGTCTTGGATAGGATAGCGCGAGGCGGTCCAGCGGCGCCGTCATATATAATATATGTATGCCTCCCGGGACTGGGGAAGAGGAGGCGCACCGCTGTCCTCTATCTGGCTTCGCTCGCCGGAGAACGCACGGCGGCGCGGTGAGGTGCGGGCCGGACGGGGTGCGTGATGGTGGTGCCGGCCTGCGGGGCATGGGCCACACGTGCCATGCTACGGGCCGGGCTCCATGCGTGCGTGCGGATCACTGGACTGGTTTTTTTTTTTGATAAATTAAAGGCTTCATTCATCTTAACGACA
The DNA here is from genome assembly GCA_000970635.1 of Eragrostis tef. Classification (NCBI taxonomy): domain Eukaryota; kingdom Viridiplantae; phylum Streptophyta; class Magnoliopsida; order Poales; family Poaceae; genus Eragrostis; species Eragrostis tef. The sequence goes on along the minus strand of LAPY01000943.1, from coordinate 88,171 downwards.
TGTTATCGTTACAGGAGTGAATTCACCCCAGGCAGGATACAAGCTGTAATGCCTCTAGTACAGGGCATTGATCATGATGAGCTAAGTGGCTACAGGTGAAGCTGCAGTTGCCTGATGACGGGTGTCGAAGGGCTTGCTGACCTAAGTTGTGTGCCGCCGAATTGTTAGCTCTTGGAATCTTGTTGACCGTGAAGTTTATGCCAATGTTGTTTTGCTGGAAGTCGTAGAGGAGCGGCCGTAATCGCCAGTGAGCCGGATTGGCTCTGAAGTCTCTTTCTTGCAGGGTTGTGACCAGTAGTTGGTTGTGATCACTGGACTGGTTAATGAGTGCTCGCGCGCACGTACGACGTCTGTGGACTGTTGATGAAGCCTGCATGCATACACATAGGCGTGCCTGACTATTTCTGCGCGCATTATTTATCGGCATATGCGACAGATAAACGAGTTAAAGCGAACCCGAAACGATATAGCAGTAGAAAAAATTCGCACAACAACGTCGACCTCAAGTTTCTGCACAAAGAAAAGAAAAACCTGTTGATCTCGTTTCAACTGATGGAATTTTATTAATATCATAATTTTATGTTGGAGATGACCAAAGAAAATAACTTCGATTTCTCCAAGTGGCCATGCCAGACGACCAAGAGCGCAATCGCACGCGCACACACACACACATTCATCTTACACGCACGCTTCGCATAGCATACAAGCAAGCGATAAGACACACACAATCAAAGAAAAACGAAGGAAGCAAATATATCGTGTATCGCAGGGCCAATATTCCATGGTCTTGGCTCCGCCAGCTAATTATGACCAACAATCTCAGACATTGCATCAAATCCGAAACTGCACATGCAGTAGCATTGGTCTTTTTGGCAGATGCCCGTCCTGTCGCTGAAGTGCTTACTGCATTTGGTGTCGCAATCGCGGAGGTCGCAAGGCGGAGAATAGTTCGGGACCGTTTCCCCGCACAACTCATCTTTCGTTTTCGTTGACACCGCCGACGGCCCGGCCTCTGGATCGGAAGAATAATATCAGAACATGTTATTAGTTCCTTACTACTAGCATTGTTTGGTGCTTACTATAGTTTCTACTAGCAGCGAGAGCTCTGATTATGGCATGAACCACGGACTTGAGCGGGAAAGAGTGCCTACCTGTTGCCACAAGCACGACGGCGAGGAGGATAGTAGCCAAGAAAATGGTTCGTGGGAGCTCCATTGATGGATTGATTTCCTCCTCCTCCTCCTTTTGATGTGAGATATGTATCATCAATGAAGCTCCATTATATACTAATCTCGATCAATAAATATAATGCCACCGTTTCTTCCAGCTAATGCTAATTAACATGTCAGAGTTGACAATCCAAATAAACTGGACGAGCGTGGCGAGCACGTTATTCGTTCTTGATAATGGATTATGCGTGGTAGGGTTGGGTTAGGTGGGTTTGATAGGTTACACAGGTTAAAAGTTCTAAAATTTGAAGCTTAAAATTTAATGTAATATTTTCATATTTTGAACTTAAATTTGCACAAAGTTACTATTGAATAATTAATTTATCCACAAAAAATTCAATAGATTTCATGAAAGTTTTTTTATATAGAATTTTACATGGGTCCCACCTAAGTATGTATGCGAAACTTGCACAAAGTTATAAAGACTATAAATTTGAACAAAGTTACTTTTGAGTAATTAATTCATCAATAAAAAAATATAAAGACTTTACGTTGGTCCCACCTATATATATATGTGTGAAACTTTCATATTTTAGAATAAATTTGCACAAAGTTGCTTTCAAGTAATTAATTCATCCACAAACAAAATTCAATCGATTTCGTGAAAATTTTATAGTGTGAATGCGAGATAAATATTTTCTTATAGACTTTTTACATAAGTCCTTTCATAAAATGTGTGTAACTTTTGATAGTCAAGTAACACATGAGTCTTATGGGTTTCACTCACAGATTGACTACTACTACTACTACTAATTATTATTATTATTATTATTTGTCGGATACCTAGATTAAGGTATCCTAATCAGGGATACTTAAATCACTGTCATAGCCAGCTGATGGCTTCGGCTTAGGCACGTGAAGGATACGAAAGTGGGGCTCGAAGCCTCCG
>LAPY01000943.1:51182-75129 GCA_000970635.1 Eragrostis tef | reverse complement strand
GGCTGCGGCCGAGTTGGATGAGGGGAGTGGAAGGATAAGTTGGGCCCCACAGGCTATAAAACATTACTTTGTTGGAGTCTTTGTGGAGACAAATTGTTGTACACCTTATCTATAAGTTTGGCTCTGGCTTGTCGGTAAGACAAGTTTATTGGGCTTGCTCAAATAAGTTGTGTTCCAGATATAAAGGCTCAAATGTAAAAAAAAAAACCTAACCTCGGCCGGAGTAACGCCAATGTAATCTGAAATGTTTCTTCTTAATACAAATGACGCGCAGTTCTCTTGTCGGAAAAAAAAAGTTTGATAGGGGCTTTTTTTCTTATTTATTTATTCATGCGCACTGAGATTTAAGGGAGACTGCATGAAAAGAGAGGAGTGAGACATGCAGTCAACGAAGAGAGGTTACAAACAGAATGTCAAGTAAAATAGAACGGAATAAGACTACTTAAGAAAGCATGATTTGAGGTGTGATGCATGAAGAGGGGGGCATGAGCACCCTTGGCCATAAGGAAGCCCTGCCAATGCTTTTATCAATCCAAAGAGCAAATCACAAACAAATTTGTCTTCTAGACAAAGTAGATGTTAAAAATTATTATATATTTTATTGAAAAGAACAAACCACGAACAAAGTATAGGATTTTAATATCTGATCGCGTTTGGACTTCCTCAGGCCGCAAGCATGGAATTTTGAAATTGTGCCAGGTAAGATTCGAACTCGAGACCTATGAACTTGATACCATATAGATTTGCATGCAACAACCAACTTACACAAAAACCTGAGCTGATAGAGAACGATGAGAAATTCACTTATACTCCAACATCAATCTCCATAATTTGAAATTGGTTGAAAGTAGAGGTAGATTATCGTCCAAATTATTAGCACCCATTATATATCAAAAGAAAACAATGCATTGTTTCTCGACCCTTATTTCTTTCTCATGTAACTTCACAACAATTCATTATCTCTATCATTTATCTAAACAAATTTGTGGCCATCTCTGTATGCTTTCTAGTGAGCTATGTTTTTTCTTGTTAAATCTGACGCACAAGCGTCTCATCTAGAGTTTAATATGAACATGTAAAAATGTGTATGATACTTTTATATATTGTTTTGAGAAAGTCCATCTAATTTTGGTCTTCACTGACTGCACAAGATCTAGAAAGGTCAAATGGAGTACCAACCATCTTCAGCACCTAACTGTTTAAAGGAATTTGATCTCGACATAAGCTTATGAAAAAAAAGTTGCAACTTGTTGACATGAGTATTCTATCAATCCTATTAAACCTTGGGTCGGGATGTCACATACTCACCCTCTTAGAAGATCGACGTCCTCGTCGATCAACCCCAATCCAGAAACATCTCTTCTTGGCCACGTCCGTGCGTCCAGTGCCAGTGCATGTGCCATACTGTGTGACCACTTTGGGCCCACACAAGCCATGCGCACCATGCCTGCGCATCTGCGTCCACACGCGCCCGTGAAACCGCGAGAGTCAACTCTGATACGCCTCCCCGAGGACCAGGCCCGCACAGAACACATGTCTTTTCTGCGCACTTTGTCCTCACTCGTACGCACCTGGGAACGACTTCCCGATCGGTCACCCATCCCGAAATTGCTTCAGACCAAGCACGCTTAACCTCGGAGTTCTTTCGAGATGAGGTTTCGGAAAAAAAATTACAACTTATTGACATGAGTATTATATCAATCCTATTAAGCCTTGGGTTGGGATGTCACAAGGTCACACGCTGACATGCATGTCAAGAACCCAGGATCGAGGGAGTGAGAGGACCTAATTTGGAACTGATGGGTAGACTCTCTGACAAGGAGTAGAAGCAGCTGGAAATGAAGCCCATCTCTGTTTGTCCTGTCTCCGACGTGTTCACAATTCCTTGTGTGATCTTTTTTATATAATGGAAAAAAAATGTATCTCAGCCTTGACCTCATAGAGGCTACAGCCATCTCATTATAAAGTTATGCAACACTTCCGTCTGCCATTACACTCACAATTTCACAAAAGCAAATATGAGACACCAACATTGTTCGGATGAATTATTATAAAACAATCCTATTGCTAAAACGCCATCTATGGTTGGCAAAAATTTGCATGACCGTAGTCTCCATAGCACGGCATGCCTCCTTCATCATGTTGGTGTCTAGCCGCATCCAATGTGTTCCTCTGTAGAGTACTTGCATATAAGTTTTCATAGGAGTTTTATCAAAAACAATATTATTCTGTAATTTTGATTTAGAGTCAAACCGTATTAGCCAATTATGAAACAAATCATTAACACTAGTCAGTATGTCTAAACCAAAAGTAAATTGCACAGTTCTCCACAAAAATTTGACAAAATGACAATCGAAGAATAGATTGTGAATGGTTTCATCATGTGCACAGAAGGCACATTTTTTGCACCCATTCCAATTTCTTCTAGGTAAGTTATCTTTAGTGAGTACTACCTCTGAAAGTCCCTTGATGTCGCCTAGAGGAGGGGGTGAATAGGCGATTAACAATTTCCTGAACTAGCCGTTGGAATTCAAATCTGCTAAACCGGAACTTCCGGTTTGGCAAACCGGAACTTTCGGTTTTGCCAGGACATAGAGAACGTGAAGTGTTGGCCATAGTGTTTCACTCTTCTCACTTGGGTTTTTCTTGAGCACTGAGACTTGCAAGCTATCCATGTAGCATCCCTCTTGATAGAGCGGCACACCTATACTCAAGATCAAATATAAAAACACTTTTTACAACTTGAGTTAATAAGGAACTAGATGTTGCCACTTCTCTTCATCTTTGTTCCATGAGGACAGCCACATGAGCTTATCTTGAGCATTACCATCTTGAGCTTGTGACTTGGAATCTTCCAAACATAGGATCAATATTCATCATGCAATTCCTAGTCACCTCGATTCTTCATGATTCAACAATAATTGATACTTAGCAACATATACTCCATATAGCTTGAACGGTCCATGGAGATACAACTCCACTTGTCCTTCACTATACATTAGGTGCCTCGGCGCCAAGATTGCCCTTCTCCTAACTATGGTTCATCGCGATCAAGTCATGTCAATCCTTCACCTTCTTGCCATTTGAGTCATACATGCTTTGCATCATCCATAAGCATTCAATTTGTGTTTATGATTGATTTGTTGTTTGATCTATGTGCTTCCGAATGTATTACCATAGATAACATATAGCACTTGATCATTCTTCATTTTGACCATGAGAAAGCCACTAGATATAGAATCATGTATTGGAAATAATTCATTTCTTTACATCATACATTGGTCGCATGGTCTTCATTTGCTTCAAACAATTGTACATCCAAGAGTGTATACATGAGAAATATTGTACATATATTGCTTGCAACCTGTCCAAGTACTCACATAGAATATTAGACCTTTAATCACGTTGTCATACAATACACCAAAACCCACTAGGGGTGCACTTGCACTTTCAACCTCTCTATGTAAATACCACATAAAGATCTTTATTTTTAGCGGAACCTTTAACTTCCACAGCAACCTGTGATGTCTCACATTACCATTACAAATGAGGGCGCTGTACATTGATTTGACAGAGAAGATACCATTTTGATGTAAATTCCATCTAAAAGTATTTACATTGTCGTTAAGTCTGTTATGAGCAATCCTAGCAACTAAATTGTGCCAAAGTACCAAGTTGTTTCCCGCCAAACCACGTCAGAATGAGATATTCAAAGGTACTGAATTAAACACAGTTGCAATAGATACATGCTTCTTTCTAACAATATTATATAGAGATGGATACTGTTGCTGAAGTGTAAAGTTTCCCAACCATCTATCCTCCCAAACCCTTGTATTTTTGCCGTTATTTAGTCGAAAGCTACCGAAGTTAAGAAACTTTTCCTTCACCTTCATTAAGCCCGACCAAAAATGCGAGTCATCCGGTTTTTTGCTTACTGCAGCAATTGTCTTATTTTTTAAATATTTTCTTTTGAGAAGGGTTTGCCAAATCCCCTCCTCATTTATTAGTTTGAGGATAGCCGTTTTCCTTGGCTCTGTTAATCAATATAGCAAGCATATCTGCTACGATGTTAAACAATATTGGCGATAGGGGATCACCTTGCCTAAGCCCTTTCTTAGTTTGAAATTGTTGACCGACTTGATCGTTGATTTTGATGCCAACATGACCCTCTCTTATAAAAGATTCGACCCACTGACACCATATCTCGGAGAACCCCCTTCATCTCAAGAGTTTGTTTGACAAACGAGCACTTCAGCTTGTCGTATGCTTTCTCAAAGTCAATTTTGAAAATGACCCCGTCTAGCTTTTTCGTATGCATTTTATGGATAGTTTCATGAAGAATCACGACTCCTTCCATTATGTTACGACCTGGCAAAAAGGTTGTTTGTGTGGGGCTAATTACCTTTTGGGCTACATTTGTGGCTCTGTTCGTGGCCACTTTCGTAAAGATTTTGAAGCTAACATTAAGCAAACATGTAGGTCTGTATTGCTGAATTTTGATAGCTTCTTTACATTTTGGTAACAAGATAATTGTCCCAAAACTAAGACTATCGAGAGGTAAGTTCCCTTCATGAAAATCCTTGAAGGGGGCGATCAAATCTTTTTTAATTATCCCCCAAAAAGCCTGATAGAATTCGACTGGGAAACCATGATGTCCGGGAGCTTTATTATGTTCTATTTAGAATATCGCCATTCTTATCTCTTCTTCTGTAAAGTGGCTTACTAAGGCTTCGTTTTCGGCCTCCGTTACTTGTGGGATATCATCCTTCCGAGTCTCATCCATCCAGAAATTATTTTCCTCAGGTGGACCGAAAAGGTCTTTATAATATCTGGTGATGTATTTCTTTAATGCATCATCACCTTCTATGATACGATCCCCGTCTTGTAGCTGGAAAATTCTAGTTTTTCTATGTTTGCCATTAGCAATTAAGTGGAAGTACTTTGTGTTAGAATCCCCTTCTAACAACTCTTTTGTTTTGGCTCTTTAATACCATTTCAATTCTTCTTCTCTTAGTAAATGGGCCGTTTAATATCAATTTCTTGTGGTGATAAGAGAGACTTCTGCCTTTTTATCGAGAGCGTCTAACTCATCTAAGATAGCTTTTTTCTCTTTCTTGTATTTACCACTAACATCTTTAGCCCATCTTCGAAGAAACTGGCCAAGTCTTCTGATTTTAGATTGCCATTTTTGCATAGGAGTATGGCCTTCCTGTGTTTCCATCCTTATCTTTTTAACCATATCTATGAATCCATCTCGAAGTAACCAGCCCAGCTCGAATTTGAATAAGGGCTGATTACTACTCGCAGCTGCTTCCCCAAAATTTAACAATAATGGTGTATGATCAGATATGTCTCTAGATAGAGCTACCACAGTTGATAGGGGAAATTTTTGTTCCCAATCTGTGGACATCAAAACTCTATCTAATTTCTCATATGTCGGATTTTGTAAAAAATTGTTAACGTAATACAAACAGAGGACGCATGCATGCATGCATGGGTCGAGAATAAACACGAAAATACAAGTTCTCTTGAGAAAATTAAGATGTAATGTCCATTTTATATTAACATGAGATGAAGATGGTATTAACAATGTCCATTTTATATTAACAATGTCCTATCTTCCGCGAGCGGCGAGAGTCTTGGAACCGGGGAGCGCGCCAAGGGTGGCCGGTGAACCCACGCCAGGCGCGGCGTCTTGGGAATGTGCGAGGCAGTTCCTTCCGTTCCTGCATGCATATGAAGAAAGGGCAGCAGCTTAATTAGTTGAGATCCAACGTAACGCCGCGCGCAGACTATACTGATCGATCAAGCGACTTGTTTTCGTTCTCCCTCCGGCGACAAGCTTGTTGGTGGGGAACACGTCTGTGAGAACGGTCTTGGACACCAAACCGATCGACGACGACAAATTAGGCGCCGGATCGGATCGGACCAACAGGCCGGTGCAGGCCAAAACCGGTCCTGACAGATGTGTTCGTCGCCAAGTGGCCGATCGAGCAACATGGCAGCCATGCATGCGCCGTGGACGGACGATGGCTGCATACAGATACACGGACGTGCCGGGCTGACCATTTCCTTGCGCATTCATCGCTGATCATGCTGGATCCCACAAACGAACGATTTAAGCAACTCCAAACGATGTTGTGTACTCCAATCTGGTAGTAGGTTCTGTACAACGTTGGCCTCAAAATTTTCCCTCCCAAAAAAAAACGAATTGTTGACCTTGTGAAAAAAGGAAATTCAAGCATTACAACAAAAGATCGGAGATTTAAAAGAGGTACGAAATATTTTTATTTTCTCCATGAGTTGAATTTAGTTTGACAAACATGCATGTCGACATACGGTTTCAAGTTTACCTTAGTCCGCGTACAACAGACTTGCAAATTGTTTGCAAACTATTAAACTGCCTAGCTAGCCAGGTCTCTTGATTGCCTCGTTATACAAATGGAATGTGGGACTCGACACTCTTCCCTGATATAACCGTACGTGATCGAACTGCATGTATGTGGGTGCATATGCACCCTAGGGATCATGTTGGAGGGTAAGTAATTTGGAGTTCAGAGGATGTACATATAATGGAAGCAAGCCAAGCACCATTGTCTTATTTTTTCGAAATATATACAATGATGTAATGAGAGTGGAAATCCCACTTGTATAAGCGACCGACGCGCCTATCTAATGTTGTACAGTAAATATATCTTGGAAGGACAAGAGGGCGTGGAAGGAGAAGAAACCAGAAAATCAAACATCCCCATGTCTAGGTAGTACTGCTCAAAACTACTCCCTTTGTTCACAAATCACAACTATAGTGTCTTTTTAGTTTTTTTCTAAGTCAAATTTTGACGATCGATTACCAAAAAACTAGTATTAATATTGACAACACAAAAATGATGTCACTAGTTTAATCGTAAAATGGATTACATAATATATACCTATACATATTGTTCATGAAAGTTCAAAAAATTTGAGGACAAAATTAAATAGCTACACACTATATTTGTAGACAAAGGAAGGAGTACTGCAAAGAAGAAGAAGCCGCTTCCTGCGAGGAGCCGCCCCAGGTTGACTAGCTAGGGACTACATGATTAAAATAGACTAGAATAACATGCAACGGTGGTCTGATAGGAGCGGTGGTCATTTGTATAAGTGGGAAACATATTCGTATGATGTAATATTGTCCCGTGAAACCCTCATATAATCGTACGCAACATATATCCATGTCTTTGATCCAAAACATCAAAAAGCGGGAGCGAAACCATTTGGCGCATGCATGTGCAATTAGCTAGTAAGAATGTCCACACCACGGTGTGGATGCAGCAAAAGTCTGAAGAATTTCCTTCAAGCGGAATGCATTCTCTAGCACGTAATTTTATACTTCTGGAACTGTTATAGTACCCAGTTAGGTGGATTAGTTTGGGCCCTAATCCATGGTGTGTGATGGCTAGCTTGAAGATCGATGAAGCCATGATTGATAAGTTGTGAAGAGAAACAATGTACTTCAAGTCACATGATAATGGTGGATCGCAGCTTTTCTTTGAGTGGTTAGTTTGTTTAACCTCCTCCCTGGCAGACTTGGATTGGAACCTAGGTTGCTGTTCCGCCTAGCTAGTTCGCTTGCTTTTCTCTTGTTGGAACCATCAACTCGATCATGTAGCTTGAAAGGAAGCTCTTGGATACGGCAATGATGGTAAACTTTCTCACACGGCATGCATGCATATGTGTGGCGCCTACGAGTCGCAACATCTTTTGAACTCCATCATCACAAATTAAATGGATAAGGCACCCATAGAGTGCCTGAGATGCTGTTTCACGTAGTTGATCAAATCGGTACCACGGCAGTTTATTGTCTCATGATTAAGAACCGGATTATTAACAGACAACATGTTAGCGGTTGGTGTGACAACAAGTACACGTACACACAAAGTCGTACCAACAATGCGGCGGTTGATAGGATAATTAGACAGTGATGGAGAATCAGCTGGATTCTTTGCAGATCACGCGGATGACACATGGGAGAGATAGATAGGTTCGGTCCGGTTAGCAAAACCGATCGGTTCTTTGAATAAACTGACACTGTGTTTTCGAGCACACCGGTAAACCGTTTGGTGTTTTCAGTTTACCGGACCGGTTTTCTCGGTAACGGTTTTCCGGTTTTTCCAAAATTGCAAACCTTAGATAGAACAACGAGGGTTGCAATTGAGTGAGCTTAAAGCGACAACTATGTGTGACCTCGTCCATGGGCCCATCCATGTATACGTAGTACTACCTTGGATGCAAGATGCGCCAGCGTAAGACTGCATTTACCGTACAATTTTGAACTTATTTACAAATGTAGTAAAAGTGATGATGGTAGAGTACTTAATTACGGGATTCAGTTAGTCTCGTCTTGAGCTAAACAGAGGCATTTACCGTGTTTAAACTAGTGTTGCAGTGTCTAGGTAAATTCCCGCTGATAGACACTCGAGACGGTCACTAGTGTCTGCTACGTGTCCCGCGGGGAATCCTTGTGCTGACACCTGTTCTACGCGGAAGCGCAGCGACTGAATGAACGGTTGACAAGAAGTGTCAGCACTCAGCAGTCAGGTTCCACCGATGATTGCGCGTGGCACCGGCCTCTGACTGCAGGCACATGCTTGGGAGATGGGAGAAGGTGAACAGAAAGTGCAGTCTTGCACTTGTATTCTATTCCCACTTCTATACTGAAAAACTAAATACTGTATACAGACTCAAAAAGGAACGTCTAACTAAACATCGATCGAATTGGAGTCGTTAGTACTGCAGGTAAGAAATGTATAATTGGAATCATTAGTGGTGAGGAAGGAATCTAATGGCACCAGCAACATTCTGCTGGTAGGTGCGATCGCATGGCAAAGCCATCGCCCATCGATTACGAAATGATGCAATTACGACAATCATTATCATTTGCTACTAGATTAAGAATATAATCCACTGCAGATCGGATACTACATCGGAAGCGGGCCCTTTGTTGACGGTTGACACATGCAACGTGTAGGGGCCCCTCTGCTTGAGTAGAACGGCCACGAGCCGTTTGAGTGAGCTTAACGTGACAAACATGTCTCACCTAGCTGCGACTTCACTCTGCTGTCACGCATATACAATCACATGTGGGCCATCCTAAGCTGCTAGATCACCAAGCTAAGGTAGGGTTTAATTTGCGAATAGGGTGTCAGGAAGAACCGAAGAAGGCGCGCTAGCAACGTTACGCACACGGATAACTTCAGCAATACGCACCCAAAAGATTCAAAGTGACAAAATTAATCGGCGCCAAGTGTCCAAGCATGGTGAAATAAGTTTTTCATTCTGTTACCTCAAAAGGAAGAAGTTTTTCATTCTGAAATATTTTGTGAAAACTGAAACATCCCCATCGGTGTACGTACGTGGCTACGGCGTGCTCTTACCACCGTCCCCATCAAACCTCACGCACGAACGCCTTTCCCCTCGTACGACGTCGTGCTTTTGCTGGTTTCGTCACGGGAACCGAAACGCTGCATGAAACGAGTTCATTCACCCTCGGGCAGGCAGTCAACCAGCAGCAGCTACCTGCACGGTGGCCCTCCCTCGCGGCCGCCGGATCGCCGACGGACGGCGGCGGCGCGCACGGCACGCGCAACCGACGCCTGACGCGCGGCCCCCGCCACATGCCAACGCCACCGCAAAAGCGGCCAAACCGAAACGAAACGAGGGCGGTGGTGGTCAGTGGTCAGGCAAGCGGACAGGAGCCCCCGTCGTCAGGTGCACGAAACGGCCAAGCTGCATACACACACCACCCTTCACTTCACTCAAAGTCAAGGATTTTGTTAATTTATTTAAACAATTATTAAGGTCCCTAATCCTGTCGCTGGAATCTCGCAATCAAGCGACCAAGGCGGGAACCGTCGGCTCAATTGCACACCGCTGATCCGGTGGTTAGTGTTTCATCGAACACTGCACTACTCCAAACAACGGCTGCTGCTGTGCTTTAATGCAGCTGAGGATGAGGCGATGAGCTAGGGAGAGGGAGGGGACCAACCAAGAGGAGGAGAGCCAGAAAAGGCTGCGGTGTTCCCTGGTTCGAGGAGCAATTGAGCCCGCCGCCGCGCGGGAAGAAATCACGAAACGAGGCGGAGCAGAGGGGACGACGACGAGGAGGAACCGACGAAGTAGAAGACGACTCCAATGGCGGCCTAAAATACAGTAGTACGCATACTGCCCGGCTGCCCGCTCCATTACTTACTATTTTTGTTTTTCTTGGTTTCCATTTCGGGAGAGGGAAAATAGCAGCAGATGCTTTGGATCCTCCCGCATTTACCGCGCGCCCGCCGACGCACGCGCCTCTGCTTCTGGGCGCCGGCTGCCTGCAGAGCTGCAGCTGCCCGTCTTCCGGCTGCCTGCAGAGCTGCAGCTGCTCGTCTTCACCGCCATTCCTTCGCAGAATGCCGCAGGTTACAGCGAGCATTCGAGGGGGAAGGGATCCAAGCCGTACTTGGGTGGCCTCCCCCTTCACATGGCAGTGAGACCCGCAGGTGGTGTGGCCCCTCCCCTTCCGCTTTTCCGCGGCTGCTTTCTTTTTTTTCCTCTCGGCTCGTTCTTGCGCCGTTGTCCCCGCCTCCGCTTCGATCCGCGCCTGCGCCGGGTGAGCTGGGCGCGGTGTGACGCTTCTCGCTTTTCCTCACCTGCACCTCGCTGGCTGGCTGTGGCTGGCCTGCCTGCACCGAGGTAAAAGGAGAGGGAAGAGAGGGAGAGGGGAGGAGAGAGAAGGAGTACGGCGTTCTTCGTCACGGAGAGAGTAGTCCGTCCTCTTGTGATGCGCGGCATTCTCCGTGCACCGGCATAACTCCAGGTATCAATGCAGCCATTGATTGATGGGGGCTTCCTCTCCCCCTCCTCCTCCCCCCGGTCCTTGCTGGTACTGACCGCTGTGCTGTACCACTCCATGAGATTTTCCTTCCTCAAGTACTACTGCTCCGTTCCTCTCTCTCTCTCTCTCTCTCTCTCTCTCTCCCTTCCCTCACATCTTTCGCTCTCTCCGCTCGTGGAACCGCGTGATTCGGGAACTGGGTTGCGCTCGCAAGACCGGATTTTTCCGGAGATTGGTGGTGGATTCCTTGGCTTTGCTGGTTGTTTAGGTAAATTGGATAATCGGAAATGAGGAATAGGGCGTCGAGCTGCAAACTCTACTAGGGGTTCTTGTGTTGTGTTCGCGTGCGTCCCCAAAGGTTTTTGTATCTATCTCGACTGTGCCTCTCTTGCTGAAGCCCGAATTTGGGCACTCTCTGTAGTAGCAATACTTGTCAGCATTCGTCCGAGAATTGTTTGTCGCCGCGAATGCTTCAGGCCTAGTCCTTGGTTGCTGAATTTCCTGAAGAGCCTGTGCTGATACATTTCGGGGCTCGCAGAGTTCTGCGCGTTGCATTTGTGTAAGGTGGTGATCCTTGTGTTTTTCCGTCCGTCCTTCTGGGATCCTGCCATTTCGTGGTTGGATTTGGTGTCGATGATTAGTAGAGTGCGTTGCGTATGTTTGGGCAAGTTGTGCTAAAGAAAGGGGCCGGTAGTCTTGCAGCACATGCTGTTGGAGCGGTGACAAGGACCAATTTTCGCCTTTAGCTTTCTGCCAAGTTGTATTATCATCCTAGGCTCCTTTTTCTTTTCTTCTTTGATTGAACAGATGTGTGGAACACGCATACTGCTTGTTTGACTTGATTCTAGTATTAGGGCAGAGGGATTTGATTGCTAATGTTCAGTGAACCATGTTTTTAACTAAAAAATGGGAATTGGTGTGATAGAGAAAGATCAACTTTGTCTCTACCTGTGAACCTTGATGCAGATAGCAGCAGATACAATTTTTTATTAGTACTGGCGATAAAGAAATGGTACCAACAAATTGGTCTGTTAACTTTTAGTGCACTGTATTTTATGCATTTTGCTGTTACCATTCCTGACCGATGATTTCTGCTGCATTTTGACGCTGGGAAAATTTTTCTGCCACATCTTGTTTTAGTCAGACTAGTAACCTACAATCCTGTTCATGGTGCAGAGATATCTCTCCAAATACAATACTTCCTCTGTTGATGTTGATCTGTGAAACATGCATATGGTACTGGCCCAGAGAGCAGCCTAACCACTTCTGATCTTCTGAGTGGTTGATGGTTATGGACCGTGCGAGTTGGCTCTGGAGGCGCAAGCCATCGGATAAGAGCCCAGGAGGAAATGACAGTTCTTTGTTGCACTCCGAGCAGTGCTCTGACGATCAGGTTCAGCTTCATCCCTTTAAAAGTTTGTATCCCGAAGTTTTTTTCACTTTATTTACCAACACAGTTTGGTTGCAGTATAACATGTTCTGACCATACCCGTTGCAACTTTTCTTTTATGCATATAATTTGAATGCACTAGAAAGTTTTAAAACTTTGGACTTTTTTTCACTCGTAGGACACTGAAATTTCTTAGAATAGAAGTTTCCTAATACTTCAGCCTGGTCTGTTTAGAATTTTCCCTAAAAGTCACGTGTCCTTTTTCAGACACAGGCGAACTAAAAACCTTTTGAGTTCAGCTGATGCTAAAATTTTCTGATGGTTCTACCGATGATTAAAATATTTATAGTATAGGTTGTACTGAACATAACTGAAATACGAGTAAGATTAACTTGATCAGCAAATTTTACAATTACTGCCTGATGGTTGGTTAATTGATAGTACAACTTTTCGGTCAGTCCCAGTTTTGTGTTCGCTAGCTTTATGAAATTCAAATACTGCTACCTCAGCTTGAATAAAAGACGCTATATATCTAAAAGTGTTGTGGCCTTCTTGGATGTTGGCCGTTCCTTATTTTTCAATATTTTAACCAACGGAGCCATTTGCGATGTTGATGCAGTTTTGATCAAATTTTGCTTCGAAGCAGATTATATTCCGTCAGCTATAGGAGCTGTTGGATCACCAATGATAGTGAACTTACTGAATGGACTAGTTACATCCCTTGATTTGCTTGTGACAAGTGATTCAGCCCGCTTAGCTCTGGCAAGTGGCAAAACAGAGAAAAAATGCATTACCTTTTACTGAGCAAATTGATTTCATCACTTTGAATTTACATGCATTAATCATTTAGTCTTGTTATCCAGTGATATTAAGGTGTGCAAGACCCATCTCATTATATCCCTTTTTGACAATCAACTTCTTTGCACACTTTGTGGTATGGTATAAGAAAAAAAATGATTTGAATACTGAAATAATTTTTTAGTTGATCTTTGTTATGTATGATTTGACTACTTCTAGTGCTTGCTCTGGTCACAATTTGAATGTTGAAACAAGCGATTTGCTATTTCTGTGAAGATAGATTATTTATAGTTCATTTTACTCTGATCCAGGAGGTTCTGAGGCCTGTCTCAAATAATTGTTCTCCACGTATTGGCCGCACTCTTGAAGCCTCTATTAGAAGTAATGATAGCCAAGAAGCTGGAGTCACAAAATCGTTGAATGGCAAGGTAGCAGCAGGGGCTAGTTTGAATGATTTTACTTCGCAACATGGTCAATCAGTAGAACCACACGTATCCTCCAATGTCAGAGATGAAGAGGTCGAGGAGACTATGAAGAGTTTGAATGACAAACTTTCTGCTGCACTTTTGTCCATCAAAGCAAAAGAGGATTTGGTGAAGCAGCACGCTAAAGTCACAGAAGAGGCTGTTGCAGGTATATCTTGCTCCTTAGTGAACATTATGTGTGAACTGAGTATTCTCAGTTTATTAGCTTGATTATTTCATTTCTAAATTTCATCTGTAAGTCACCGCAACTGAGAACAAATCGAGTCATTCTCCAGCACTACATGACTATTATAAATCTGCACTGATGGGAAATTTGCTCTGTTCCTTCTATGTTGCATCGTTCTTAATCGTGATGTTGATAACTCTTTTTGTAGGTTGGGAACAAGCTGAAGCTGAAGTTAATGCTCTCAAAGGGTTACTTGAAGCTTCTTCCCAGAAGAATGCTGCTCTAGAGGATCGAGTCAGCCACCTAGACAAGGCCCTCAAGGAATGTGTCAGGCAACTGCGTTTAGCAGGGGAAGAACAAGAGGAGAAGATCCGTGGCATAGTTGCCAAAAAGTCTCAGGTGCTGGAGTCTGAGAACTCTGAGCTGAAGAAACGGTTAGAAGTGACCAGATTAGAAGCATCTTCCATGTTATTACAGCATGTTCTACAAGAAAAGCTTCAGATAATTGAGAAAGAGAATATGGATCTTAAGGTCAAGCTTCAGGGAATTGATAAAGAAAACATGGATCTCAAGGCCAAGCTTCTTGTGCAGTCCAAGGATATGAAGATACTGCTGTTGGAAAGAGATCTGAGCAACCAAGCAGCAGAGGCAGCGAGTAAGCAGCACCTTGAAACCGTTAAAAAGATTGCAAGGGTTGAGGCAGAATGCCGCAGGTTACAGCATCTAACTCGCAAAACATCACTGGTCAATGATTCAAGGCTAGTACAAAACAATGTTTGCATGGAATCACTGACAAACATCCACTCCAACAATGGGGAGTGTATGGCTGTTGCTGATAATGAACTGCGAAATTCTGACTCGTGGACATCGGCTTTGATTGCTGAGCTTGATCAGTTCAAGAGAGGCAAGGACGTTTCAAGACCTCTTGTTAACAATCCTGTTGAGGTTGACATACTTGATGATTTCCTTGAGATGGAAAGATTGGCTGCATTGCCAGATTCAAGAAACAACTCAAAAGTTGAAATTGAAGAACTGCAGAATCAGGTAACAGATTTGCAGGAAAGGCTCGAAGCAATTGCAAGCGAGAAAAGGGAGCTTGAGATGGCCCTGATGGAGGTTAGAAACCAGCTTGATATTTCAAGCGATGCACTAGTGGCTGCGAAGAACAGGCTGGTCGATATGCAAATGGAACTGGACTCCGCAAACAAATCTAAACTTGCTGCTTTGGAAGACGTTGAGCGATTGGACTCTCTGAGGAAGGCTTCCAAGTCGCAGTTGGAGTCCAAATCTGTAGAAATTGAGGAGCTAATTATGGTTATAACTTCATTGGAGGAAAATTCGGGGCAGAAAGAGTTAGAGTCACAGTTACAACTGATTTCAGCACAAGAAGCAGAGCTTCGCCGAACTGTGGCATCATTGGAAGAGACGGTTCAGGCCGAGAGGTCTCTATCCATGCAGCAGAAAGCAAATGCAGAGGCTGCATGGACTTCTAAAGAAGAAATAGAGGCACAGCTGTGTTCAGCAAACACTGAAACAGCAAAACTGCGTGACATTATCAAAGCACTGGAGAATGATATAGAGAAGGAGAAGGCACTATATGAAGACCTCACAGCACAATTACAGCTTAAAATTGAAGCAGCTGTTGATGCTGTTAAAGAATCGTTGGAGGCACAGCTATGTTCAGCAAATACTGAAGTAGAGAAGCTGCAAGGCATTATCAAAGCACTAGAAGATGAGGTAGCTAAGGAGAAGGCATTGCATGAAGAGCTCGCAGCAGAGGTAGAGGTGAAAATTGAAGCAGCAAGAACTCTTTCTGTTGAGGCTGTTAAAGAATCCTTGGAGGCACAATTGTGTTCAGCAAATACTGAAATACAGAAACTGCATGAGATCACCAAAGAACTAGAGAATGAGATAGAAAAAGAGAAAGCACTTCACGAAGAACTCTCAGCACAATTCGAGATGAAGATTGAAGCGGAGAAAATTCGTTCTGTGGAGGCTGTTAAAGAATCCTTGGAGGAACAATTATGTTCAGCAAACACAGAAATACAGAAACTTCGTGAGGTCACCAGAGCAGTGGAAAATGAGGTAGAAAAAGAGAAGGCACTTAATGAAGAACTCTCGGCACAATTAAACATGAAGAATGAAGTAGAGAGAACTCATTCTGTGGAGGCTGTTAAAGAATCATTTGAGGAACAACTCCAGTTTGCAAACTCGGAAGCTGTAAAGCTGCGTGACATGGTGACTGCACTTGAGCATGAGGTGGGGAAGGAAAAGGTATTTTCTGCAGAGCTCCAGATGCAGCTAGAGGCTTTAGAGGCCATAAAGAAAGTGTTAGAATCAGAGGTTGAGTCAGCACATCAGGACTCCAGAAATCTCAAGCAAAAGGTGGAGTCATTGGAGACAAAACTCAAGGAACAGATGTCTTCAGCCGAAGAGTTTGTTGCCCAGGCAGAGGTTGTACATTCAGAGAGAGTGGCTGTGGAGCATCGACTTCAAACAACAGAGAGGGAACTCATAAAACTGACAAACAAGGTGAGCTTGCTTCACAAGGAGATTGCGCAGGAGCGATTACTTTCAGAAGAGTATGAACATAAATGTCGAAAGCTGGAGGCTCAGCTGTCAAGAGATAGTCGTGACGCAAAGCTTTGGCGTCTTGCAAACTCGAACGGAGAGCTGAAGGCCAAAAAGGTAGATTTCTTTGCTAGATTCTGAGTTTAAGCATCACAAAGTACTTTGCATCATATCTGGGAACAAATAGCCCTAAAAATATCCTGACTTAAGATTGCTTAAACAGTATGCAATAACGTTAATGCTCAAACATGGTTTGGTGTATTGAATCCAAGTTGAATATTTGTGTTCTTTATAGGAGAAGGAGCTTGCTAACGCAGCTGGGAAGCTTGCTGAGTGCCAGAAGACCATTGCTTCTCTTGGACGTCAACTGAAATCACTGACAGACCTCGACAGTGTGGTGCTGGAGCCAGAAAGACCAGAACCCAGGGACATGACATTGCCTTTGGACTTTAGAAATGGAGATGCTGAATTCGCAGTCTTTGCGGATGAGTTATATGACTTTGACCTCCCAAATGGGAACGAGAGCTGCTTTTCACCTCTCCCTTCCATTCAACCATCATCCCCGCCCTCAGAGA
Organism: Eragrostis tef; assembly: GCA_000970635.1. Taxonomy (NCBI): domain Eukaryota; kingdom Viridiplantae; phylum Streptophyta; class Magnoliopsida; order Poales; family Poaceae; genus Eragrostis; species Eragrostis tef. The sequence continues at coordinate 58,289 of LAPY01000943.1, read as the reverse complement.
TGTCAGTCTTTGCAGGGGGGCTTTCGACTCTTAGCAGTTACAGGAACAAAAGAGCAGGTAGGAGATTATGAAAAGATTGCCACGGTGCTCCACTAACAAACAGTTCATGGATGCTCACATATGTAGGTAGATCAATGTACATTCACAGAAACTGATTGTTAGATTCGTGTATTGAATCCATTCCAGCAAGCTCAGTTTTTATAGCCTGCTTGATGAGGTCTCACTGTAATAGCGTGTGATTCAGAGGTGCCAAAACTGTTTGCTCTAAAATGTAAACTGAGTGTCTGCGTGACGCAAGGTCCAAGGATTGCTCATTGGCGTCATGTGCAGATCCAATGTTTAACTGACCTCTGGTTTTTGTATCTTGCTATTTCTCGTAGAAAGATGGCCTAGATAATTCCATTCATAGTGAGAAATTCCTTTCTGTCAAAAGCAATGAAAATTGCTCTGGCAACTTGCACAGATGATGGAAACATGATCTTATCATAAATTCCACATCCAGGTTGATTGTTTTTGGATTCCTTGGAAACAAACGATTGTGTATATGGAGCATGGCTGCAGATGATTCAGTTGCAAGTTGGCGCTCCTACTCATCATCATCACTCTCTATGACTACACCCTGTGCCTTAGTAGTGAAAACTTGAGCTGGTTGGTGGCACTTTCTGAACCAACGATTTGTAATTCTCGTAATCATCGAAAGGCCATACCTAAAAAGCGTCAATGAAAGTGATTGAGTGCTCAATATTGTCCCATACACTGTTTGCGTCTATAATCATGACTGCTCACTTTGTTTTTCCCCTCCGAAACCTCGTGACTATGGGATAGGTGCTCGTGCCCTTATGCGGTGCTCCATGCTATGCTGCTGCAACCATCACCAACCCGGAGACTCGACTAAGTCAAGTACATGTGTCCTGAAATCACAATATCTAATTGCATAATACTCCTTCCTTTCATAAATATTTGACACTGATGATTTTTTTCATAGTATGCTTATGCGTTTTTTCTATAATAATTATGCAAATAGATAAATATTAAGCTAAGCTTAAAGTTCTTTTGGTGATAGGTCTAATGGTTATGTCCTAATAATGTTGGGTGTTCGCGTAGCATTATTGCACATTGGGAAGAATTAGTATTGTTTTGGTGTTTCAGTGGTCGGTTCGTGATTTTTCCTTTTTGAACCGAACTTGTGGGGGAGGCCCCCACTGAATTTTTCTTTTCCTATGATAAAACGAATATTTCTACAATAAAACGAATATTTACATTTTACAAGGTCCTAGGCCCAAAAAAAGACCCTAAAAAGGTGAAATTATGAGGGATTACTCAGCCAATTATCTAGCAAAGTTTTAACGCTTTGCTCTGTGAAACACAAGAGCAACTTCTGTCCTAAAAGATCGTTTCCAAGCATCAAAGGACAGGACACCATTGTAACAAATGATCCTATTGCGATGACCCCATGGGGTCTAGCATGCAGCCATGAAAACTTCCCTAAAGATTTTGGAACCAAAGTGTTGTTGCGCTTGAAGAAGCATGTCATCTGGTGGCAAGTGAGTGTTCCATATATTGAATGCCAATGGAGACATGGAGTGCCAGCACCACTGACTGAGGGCAGGTAAAGAGCAAATGATAGAGGGTTTACTCGAAATCACGCACCAATAGATCCTAGTGCACTCTTAAGCGTTTATGATTAAATTCGAGTACTTAAGGTTACGAGGATTTAGTACATCACCTTTGACTTAAGATTGACCGTCTCTTCATCTTCTTCTTCATTTTTTTTTTGCACTGAGGATATGCCTTTGAATAATTTGCCTGGAAAAATAAATGCTATTTTGGTTTCATCAAGACAATTATTTCAGCGGTATGATGTAATTTTGTATATTTTGAGTTCTTACTCGTCCTTAAGTGTATAGCGGCATTTCTGTTTCCAAAGATATGCAAGTTCATAAAAAATAAACATTCTCAAGCGGAAGGTGTAATGCTCCTCAGTTGTGGCTTGCACCGTAAGATGCAAAACAGCACCACTTTATAACACATCAGCACACGCCTCTCATGGGATGGGAGCTATGCAGATATGGGTGCATCCAATTTAAGAGCCACTCATGTGGAAAACTGGCACCAAGGCATAGATATTCTGCAATCAATAGGCAATAAGAGTACACTGAATATCATAACCATGTCATAGACAAGAAGGAATTCAGCATCACAAGAAATAAATTGGCCTCCCTTTTGGGTGAGCACTGCTGAGGGTTTAATCATAGGGGCAAGTTAATGCTTTAGGAGAGGTATGCTGAGTGGTTTTGGGTTAACCATCTTGCAAGTGATGGGTCTGGAGAAATAAATGGGCATGCAGGCAAGCCCAATCAATTGCTGGAATAGTTGGTTGCTGGATCTTCCCTTTTCTCCTCCCGTCCTGTTCTCTTTTCTTCGTCCTTTTTTTCATAAGTTGATATAGCTTCTAGAAGCCTTTTCTGATATACTATTTCTTATCTGAAAATCAGTGACATTTATTGATGAGTGTTGATCATGTACAGAGTGTCGTCTTGGATATGCACACTTTGGTCGAAATGACTAGCTGGAATAAGTTTGGCGGGAGGGATGTTGTTAAAATGCACTAGGCACAAGTTTGGGGTAGATAACCACCTCCAATGTTTTATTAATGTTTTTCTGTCTATCATTAATTTCATAGTTTAATACAGTTTAATCGTTATATACTCTTTCTTGAAGCATTAGTACTCAGATATGATTTTGTTAATTAGCGTTCATAATTCATGGCACCAAGGCATAGAATTACATATTATGAAAGTATACAACTATTAAAAGTATGTCTTATGTTGATCAATATGAATTTATAGAAAATTTTATGGTCTTTTGTAAAAGTACTAAACTCCATTGAGCGAAAGAGAGAGAAATCAAATCAGATCACCATGAACTATACATATTATCTGGACAATTAATTCTCATGGACTCGGTATTCTTTGGTCAAAAAGTACGGATGTTTTAATTCAATATTAGTCTCAATGGAATGGTAGAAAATGTGGTATCAATTGTTGGTCCACTTATTCCGAGTATAATCGACAGCGAAATATCGTGAAGTACAAAGCCCCCTTGATTTGACAATAAGATGCTATTTGCAAAGAAAAAGTGGACATCCTTTTCAAACAGTCAAGGTGCTGCCGGATCCTCCAAGTACAATTTCCTCCATGCACTTTGGTCGAGCTCCTTACATTTATCACATGTATTTCATGGAATTATTAATTATTTATCCCATCATGATATATCGCAGCATGTATCTGGCAAGATTGTACCGATCGGAGCAGAGTTTATTATTTGAATGGGTCTAATTACAATTTTAGTATTTAATTATTCAAATTAGATCCAGTAACGTTATACTCAGAGAAATTTCGTTTGCTGCATGCAAGTTGAGCTTGGTAATTCATGGTCCCCTCAGTGGCGTATCTTGCAGGACTCTACTTGTATACGCAAGAACAGAGTGTATTCAAGTGAAGTGATGCAACGCCATCGCTTAGATTATTGGCACCGATGGGGTAGTGGTATTACACAAGGCAAAACATCCCCTTGCCGGAAGATACCGTTGGAAACTAGGCAATCGTCTTCGTGATACCCCCTCCACAATTGCAACTAGAAATGTTAGAGAGAGAGAGAGAGAGAGAGAGAGAGAGAGAGAGATTGTCGTGTCCCTACTCCTTACCTCATCTCTTTATCTTACTTCTTCCCTTCCAAATTTCCATCGTCTACCTATCCTTTTGTCCAGTCTCCTCCAATTAACTCTTCACCAAGAAATCACCCCTTGTTGTCCTTGTTTTTGTTGCTCTTCTTAGCTGTCACCGGCGTATATAAGCGCCAAATTCCCGTCCAGATCAGAAGCCACAAAGCAGTCCTTGTCCATACTCCCAGAGCACCAGGCTGCTCTCGTCGTCCTCCATGGGCCTCTTCAGCTCCCCAGCCAAGGTCTACAAGCCGGCCGCCGAGGTCGACCTCGGCCCCGGCAGCGACGAGTTCTACATCAGCCCCAATGTCAAAGGTCTGCTCATTCTGAATTCGGTGTTCTGAATTTGTTGTTCTGAATCCTGTTCTTGGGGTACAAGTTGGAGAGAATTCTGCCCGTGCTTTTGTTTCTGAATTTTGCTGTTGGTCCTTGATCAGCCCCTCGGGTGGCCGGGCTCCTGGTGAAGATCTTCGTGTGGATTCTTGAGATGCCCATCATCGGGCCGATGGTGCTGTACATCTTGAAGAAGGATAATCTCATCAATAAGGTGCAGCCGAGCTCGAATTCCCCTGAGTTTCTTTCTTTCTTCTCTTCACAAGTATTTTTTTCCACCTCTTTTCTGACAATGGAAGATGAGCTCAATATATGCATGCATGTAAATATCAGTGACAGCGAATGTTTCGCCGGAACGTTGCGATCAGAACTCGTCAGTACTCACGCTTCTCTCTGTTTTCTGAATTCCAGCTCGTCCAGGATGCCGACATCCCGGAGCCACCGCTCTTCACCGCGACCCACAGCTGGGAAGGTTAGTTTCTGAACTTCCTCTGCAACTCCTGAATCTCCAACCGTATGCAGAGCTCTGAACTTCTTAATTTGAAACCAACCAAAACGTTATCGTTTGCAGACACCCCAGAGCAGAACGTGAGCCTGACGAAGCCGGACCTGTCGCCGGCCGAGCGGGTTCAGGAGGCCGTCAGCTGCCTCCCGGCGCGGCTCGAGGCGACGCTCGCCGCCGACGCGCCGTCGTCGGGGCTCAAGCGATGGACGATCAGGGACTTCTCCAACGCCTACAGCTCGGGAGAGACGACACCTGTCGAAGTGAGTTTCAGGTCTCTGTGTTTTTTGTTAAGAAAAAAAAACAGTGAGTTTCTGGTTGCATATTTGTCCTTAGCAGCAGTTGTGAGCTGGACTCATATAATTTCTCGCAATTTACTGTGTTGGGTATAACTTAAGTTTAAGCAGGTTAAAAATATATGTTATCAGTAATAGTTAATTACATCAAATTTCAGTTAAAGAATATAATTACATCAAAAAATTCGAGGAAAAAAAAAGTTGGTTACATCATGAGATGGGACTTTGCATTCGCAAAAAAAAGAGATATGGGACTTTGCATTCGCAAAAAAAAAGAGATATGGGACTTTGACAACTGTATTTGATGGGCATCAACTGTATGCTGCCCGCAGGTTGCGAAGAGGTTTCTGACGGCAGTGAAGGAGTGCTCAGGCCCTGATCTGAACATGGCCTTCTTCATCAGCTGCGACCCAGAGGACGTAATGAGGCAGGCTGAGCAGTCCACCCTCAGATACAAACAAGGTAAACGACATAAACATTGGTTTATTCGTTATGGACAAAAACCAAACATCGGATTCTGACACAGTCGACGCTTCAGAGCAACCGCTGTAATTAGTAGAAAAGTGCCATTTCAGTTGCTCTCAACGTCATCGGGTTCTTCCACCCACACCTCACCTTTTTCTACTCTCTTTCCGTTTTGACAACTAGCTAGTCTACCAAACTTTGCCGGTCTGACTGTACTCTGTACCCACTTGCTACCAAAGCCCCAACCGAAGCTGCGCAAGAAAAAGAGCTTCTGAATTCTACTATGCTTTGGCATCGGAAGGTGAAGGGGAAAAAAAAAGAAGACATAATCCCACTTCCGTAAAATAAAGGAAACGATAGGATAGGTAGAAGGAAATGGTGATACGATCAGATCCTGAAGCTGAAGTGGGGGAAAAAAGAGAGGACGTAAACCCACTTCCGTAAATTGAAGGAAACGATAGGATAGATAGAAGCAAATGGTGATACGATCAGATCCTGCCGGTTACCTGTTGTTCTCAATCACGAGCGAGAGAGAGAAATCGCCGGAGTGGAAACAGCCAAAGTTTGGCAGTTCGTCACATTCAGGTGAAGAGCCTCCCATTCTCCGGAGTGGCAGGAGTGCTGCCATTCCGTGCCATGCTTGGCGCAGATCGATCGTTGCCTTGCTCTGAAGGATTCATCCGTATCCACGGCAGGGAAGACGCACGCATTCATTGCGCAGCCGCCGCAGCCGATCGATCGGTTGGTACTGTCACTACTAGGAAGAGTACCTGCTGTATCGGTTGCTGGTCTGTCGTTCAGTGCAGGGTTCATCCCTTGCAGAGTTGGGGCAAGGAGGCCAGACTAGGAAAAGAGTCGAATTGTTGTAGCTACGCTTGAAAAAAGAAAATTACCTGATCATTACAAGTAGTACACAGTGCATAGTACTACACTTACTACACGGTAGACGGGTAGACATGAGAGAGGGCAAGTAGCCACTGATTTCCGCCGTTCTGCTCAGTGCAGCAAGAAGTGGCTGCTCTCCGGTTGGAACAGACCCAGCAGAGTGCATCTGAACAGCTGCATATTGTTGCATGACCAATTGCATTTTCTTTCATGCAATGTGGAAACTCCAGAATAACTAAACTGTTCTGACTGACTGATGCAGGTGCGCCTCTGTCGGCGCTGGACGGTGTTCTGGTGGCCGTGAAGGACGAGATCGACTGCCTGCCCTACCCGACCACGGGAGGCACGCGGTGGCTGGGCGCGGCGCGGCGGTGCAGCCGTGCTCGCCGGGAAGGCCAACATGCACGAGCTCGGCGCCGGAACCAGCGGCATCAACCCGCACCACGGGTAACTAACTAACTACGGGCACTTGTCACTGTACTGTACTACGCTGCTTTGCGCCAGCCAAATCATCGTCATCGCCTAGTACGTATACTCTGCTCATTAACCGCCGCCACCCACCTGACCTGCCGCCACGCAAAGCTTAATTACCACTAGCACTGCTCATGATCGATCGATCGTTCGTCACTGCTCACTGTGCCACCAATGGACCCATCGATCTCATCTGCATCTGCATGCATCATACTACATGTCCCTGGGCGCCACCAGCGCGCTGAGCTGGGTCCGTCCGTACGTGCGTGCGCTCGGACAGCGCACGTGCGGCCGGGACCTGATGACTGATGAACTCAACAGGTGAGTGACAGACACTGACATCCGTATCCAAACACACATGTGTCCTTGTGTGCAGGTCGACGCGTAACCCGTACAACGTCGGCAAGGTCGCCGGGGGCTCGTCGAGCAGC
>LAPY01000943.1:39657-50759 GCA_000970635.1 Eragrostis tef | reverse complement strand
CCACCCCCCCCGCCGGTCGCCTATCCAACCAAGGGTACGTTCTACCTTCTCATCGTACTGGATATGATCTTGCTGCCCGTCATGCGAGTCTGAGCAATGAATGACACCGCTCCTCCTCATTTGCAGGGTGCTCCCGCTGAACTGGACGGTCGGGATGCCGGGGATCCTGGCGGGGACGGTCGAGGACGCCCTCATCGCGTCAGTCACTCTCTGTTTTTCACAAGCGTCACTCTGTCATACTACTGTACCTCAATGCCATTTAACTCTGCAACAACGTTTCACCTGAATCTCGCTTCTTTGGTTCAGCTACTCGGCGATCGTCGACCAGTCGCAGCCGTCGTACCTGCGGGTAACGATTCTCAACTTTTTTTTTTTACTGTACAGTGTTTTCAGTTTGCAACACTGAACTTTGAGTCACTGATGACTGATGAGTGTTCTCTGCAGCCGGAGCTGAACCTGCCTCTTCTGAACTCGACACCGTCCATCAGCAATGTCAAGCTAGCCAAATCAGCAAAGGTTAGATTACCTGACGAGGATGTTAACCGTTCGCTATAGTAAATCGAGTTACGAGCTCTGAACATATTGTGCTTTGGCAAACAAAACAAAAATGCAGTGGTTCAACGACAGTGCCGAGGACATCAGGAGCTGCTGCGACAAGGCTCTGCAGACGCTGCACGCGCACTACGGCTGGCAGGTGAGGATGAACGTCCTATAGCAACAGTCACCTTGGAGTGCCTGAAAGATCAGATCATTTTCATGCAAGCTAGTTTTCCAAAGATAAATAGTACTAACATGAAAGGAGGTCTCAGTCCGTTCTTGTGTTAATTTGCTTCTCGCTGCAAATGAAAAGACTGTGGAGGTCACCATTCCCGAGATCGAGGAGATGCGGCTCGCGCACTACGTGACCATCGGCTCAGAGTGCACCACTTCGCTCGCCAAGTACCTCGACAACCTGTAAGTCACGCAGGGTTCAGAACGGTTCATGCCGTTTCCAACATTCTGTGATGCAAACCAACCTGGTACTGTATGTCTGAAGAACTACTGACGTTTGTTGTCCTGTTTATGACCGCGCCAGGAAGAGGTCTGAAATCGGCTGGGACGCGAGGGTCGCGCTCAGCGTCTACGGGTCGTTCAGCAGCAGGGCTTACCTCAACTCGCAACGCCTTCGGTGAGTGCGTTGCTGCTTCAACAAGGACACTGCATGAATATCTCTGAACATTGTAAGATTGAGAGATCAGTCATCTCTTACTTTGCAACTGAACAAGGAAACGTTGATTCAGGAACCGTCAGATGTACTTCCACAAGCAGATCTTCAAGACCGCGGACGTGATCGTCTCGCCGATGACAGGGTATCTTCAGTTCTCACCACTCAGATTTTCAGACCTTTCTCTGTAAACTTGCCATGGACTAGTACTAGTAGTAGCTTAGCACCACCATTCATCCTTCCTTCTCCTTGATTGCCAACCACTTCTGCAGTGTGACCGCCTACACGTTGCAAGACGACGCGTTCCAGACAGGTGAACTCGACTACATCAACGGAGGTAATCCAGTGCTCAAGAACAAAAAGAAAAAGTTTCGGTGACCCCACATGTGACACCATGTGTCCTAACATCACGCATTCCGTTTCCAATTTCAATCGACAGCCGCGCTGGTCCGGTACTCCATCGCAGGGAACTTCCTCGGCCTGCCGGCCATCACTGTCATGGTAACTGCCACTATATTTCTTCAGAAACAAGACCTGCATTTACAGATGCATTTTAACATGAATTCGTCAGGTTGGGCATGACAAGGAGGGGCTGCCCATCGGGCTCCAGTTCATTGGGAGGCCGTGGTCCGAGGCCACTCTGCTCCACATAGCGTTCGCAATGCAGGCAAGTGGCGGAAACGGCTCACTGGATCTGAATGATCTCTCCCATATCCCAATTGCTTCCAGCTGAATGTACCAACATGTCACTCAAACTTAACCTAGAACATTGTTTGGTTGCAGGAAGCCTGCGCCAAGAGCTACAAGAAGCCGGCAGTGTTCTACGACCTCTTGAAAAAAGATTGATCAAGGCATCCTTATAGGAATCAATGGAAGACGGTGTTGTTATGCGCCGCGCTAGAGCAAAGTGATATTGAAGAGGAGTTAGTCGCCAATGGCACGTCGAAACGTAGGGTTCCTATTTACCGTAAAAGATCTGATAAAGAACATGAACAGAAATCAGAATTGCTCCAGTTCAGGTATCGGGAGGAAAAAACTCGGTTCATGTGATCTTGTAACTCTAAACAGCATGTGTGGAGTACAATAGTTTGTGCATTCCGTGCAAATTAAAGAATATATAATACAGTATATCCGGCATGTATCCACCAACTGAGTTGGCTTTCCTCCCAGTTTCCGTTTTGCTCGTCACATGAACGGATGACCCTGACATCCAGCTTGCCCCATTTTTGTCCGAAGTAAAGGACGAGCAAGATTGATTCCGTGCAACGGCTTAACATGGAAGGGGACGTGTGCGGTGTGCCGATGAAACACTTCAAAGCAATGAACATATAGAAAATGCTATGGGTACAAAATTAGCTGGCTGAACACCTGCCCGGATTGTGCATGTGACGTGTTTGGTCAAAGACAATCTTTAGTGCAAGGACTTAGCATTCGACACATGTTGTTAATGACACATGTTGTTTTATTTATTTTATTTATCTCTTTTTTTAAATTAAGAACATGAGTATGCTTTTGGCTTACTAAAGTCGCTTTGGCTTAGGATCTAATGTATTCACAACAAGTTTTGCAGTAACCGGTGTTGTGTTTGATTAAGGTGGTCGACACCCGTCTTTTCGCAAAAAAAGAAAAGAAAAAGGATGTTGACACCGGTATGCATATTCCTCTCAAGAAAAGAAAAGAGAAAACGCAAGGATGCAATGCATATGCCCTATATAAAGAAAGAGAACTGATATTTGACTTTTTCTAACCATTTTTCATCTCTCCCTAAACTCATGACTTGCTTGGAAGTTATAGAACTTGTATGTATTTACTTGTTGCATCTACAGAACTACATCATTGTATATGCACCTGCACAAAACAAAAAGATGGTGATGTTTGACTTGTTTTGAGCATGTATATGCCCTATTATTTACCCTCCAACAGATACACATGAACACCGGGTGCATATGCACCCACATGGAATAGAGGGCTTTTATTTTTCACAAAATTATTATCAGGGAGAGTGTCTCTCGATCACCTGAGGTTCTTCGGAATGGGGCCAATCTCTCGATCACCCGAGGTTCTTCGGAATGAGACCAACCCCATACGAAAAATTTCGGAACTCTGTCAACTCTTGATATTCTAACATCCTCCAATAGCTCCAACATTCCTTCAGATTTAAACTTGTCTATGTACTGATTGTTGTACATCAAAACAGAGATAGAAAACCCTAACGCGACAATTCTCATCCTCGGCATCTCAAAACTTGCCCGTTTAAATCAAGAAAGCAAAATGGAAAAATGCAATTCTATTGTTTAAGAAAATACATGCCGAGGGGTAAAATGAACTAGTCTTGAACATAACAAATAAAGATGGTGATGTTTGACTTGTTTTGAGCATGGGTAACCCGGGTGCATATGCACCCACCTGGAAATAGCTGGCTTTTTTTTCATAGTTTTTTTTTTTGGAAGGAATTGGTTGGGGCAAAGCCTCTACATATTATAATATATATCGATGTTGTTTTCCTTTTTTTATTATCAGGGAGAGTGTCTCCCCGAGGTTCTATTCGTATTAAACGAGTCACCCATATCATTTTTTCTGTAATTTTGTTCATTGTGAATTCCCATTTTGAAAGGGGGCATAGTACACATATAAAATTTTATGCGTGCTCCATCGTGTAGGATATTGCTGTTGCTCAGGTTACTTCTCCTCCATTTCATTGGGGAAAAAATAAAATTGGAGGGGCAGGTGGATAAACTGCATCATCGAGAAAAAAAGAAAGGAGATGGGCACCCTGCATTTTACTGCATTCCCAATTGCGTCATCGTCAGCGGCTCGGACGCACGTACACGTGCCGCAGGCGGCGGACCACAGACGTGGCGACGAGCACCTCCAATTATTCATTCGTCCGCAGGAGGGTGGACGGTCCTGCCCATCGGGCAAATGTGGCAGCGTACGCCGCATCCTCGCGAGGGCAAAACGGTCGGCAGCGGCAAATCCCTTGCGATCACGCTTGCCGTTTCCTCTCTTGCACCGTGCGTGGGTCGTCGTCCGGCGAGCGCGGCGAAGAAGATCCTCGAGCTTTGCTCCTGCTGGCTATGCGGTCGTGCAATGCAGTTTGGTCCGTAAGTGTTCGATGTAAAAAGAAAAGAAAAGAAAAGAAAAGAAAAGGCTATGGTGTTTGGACAGTAAGTGCTCGTGAAGCAGCCAAGTTACACCTTGGTTATTCTTTTTTTTTTTTTTGCGAAGCACCTTGGTTGTTCATGGATGCACCTATGTGGAGCATGGTGCTCAGGTGCCAAGTGACTCTTGTACCCTTTGTTTTTTTTTTTTTTTTTTTGCGAAGCACCTTGGTTGTTCATGGATGCACCTATGTGGAGCATGGTGCTCAGGTGCCAAGTGACTCTTGTTGAGCACATTTAGGTTGAAAAACTTACTACGATGCTATTGCTAAAAATAAAAAATAAAATGGGGGCACTGGGATGGAGTCAAAGCACGATTTGATCTAATTTTGGATTCACGCTTGCCATGGGAGTTCACTATTAAAACTGTCAATTCAACTACATAAATGACGAAATAACCTTGCATAGAACATCTAGTGCCTTATGCAAACAGAAAAGCGTGACCACTGAATCCACATTTTGAAAATGACTGACCCATCAAGATTTCATTGAAGTCATCCAAATAATTGATTAAAGTATTTTTCTCAACTTATTATCGATGCTTAACTGAGGGTCTGAGGTTGAAGTTATGAAATTAGTGAAATATTACTTGTCTAAATTATAGATGCAAAATCAAGGTATCGTTGAGGGAGGGAGGAAGAGATGAGGGTCACCTACAGAGTAAAATATTGGCACGTCTTCAATGTCTGCACTGTTTTTTTGTTAAATCGTCACTCATGCGCGAAAAATATTGACCACAATGTGCGCAATTGATGAAAATAAAACAAAATATCCAACAAAGATAACAACAAAACAGTAGGACTTTTACCTGAGGCGAATTTAAGACAAGTTAAACTAAATTTAAACCAAACACTTCCCATTCAATCAAACACCGTGAATAATACAGACGGTGATGCCCCTGTCACGACCGGAAGGGCAAAACCGTCCACCCGGCTGCGCCGTGCTCCTCTCGTCTTCTCCTTCCCTTCCCCCCACCCCACCCACGCGCGCCTTCTCAGATCAGATCAGAGCCTGCGACCAAAGCGGAGGAGGGAAATCTCGAGGGCTTGCGGCGGCGACGACGAGGGGGAGGCCGCGGCACGAGAGCTCCTCGACTTCCCGCATCGCAGCAGCAGCAGGAGGAGGAAGAAGATGGCGGTGTCGACGTTCAGCGGCGATGAGACCGCCCCCTTCTTCGGCTTCCTCGGCGCCGCCGCCGCGCTCGTCTTCTCATGTAACCATCTCTCCCTCCCGTTCGATACCTACCTTTTTAGGATTTGTTTGGCGAGGTGTTCATTCTCCGATCCGTTGGGGTCGGTGGGGCTTCGACTTTTTAGTGCTGCTGTTCGTTAATGTTCGCTCGATCCATGTTCCGCTGATGCTTCTAGTTGCTCGGATCTTCGCATTGTGGCCGCTTTGATCCGATCCGCAAAAAGATTGGGGAACAAAATTGAGTGAATTTTGGGTGGATCCATGTGTTGGGGATGCTCGTGGAGGCAATTCCAGTGGCCTGACGAAGCCTCGTTTGTTCCTTGCAGGCATGGGAGCAGCGTACGGGACGGCCAAGAGCGGCGTCGGCGTGGCGTCCATGGGAGTCATGCGCCCCGAGCTCGTCATGAAGTCCATCGTGCCCGTCGTCATGGCTGGTGTGCTCGGTATCTACGGCCTCATCATCGCCGTCATCATCAGTACTGGGATCAACCCCAAGGCCAAGCCCTACTACCTCTTCGACGGCTACGCACATCTCTCTTCCGGCCTCGCCTGCGGTCTTGCTGGGCTCGCTGCCGGCATGGCCATTGGCATTGTCGGTGATGCTGGTGTCAGGTAATCACATTTGCTTTATCATAACTGACTGATTGCGCCACGAAGTACATCGTTCATTCTCATTAATTTGCTTATTGTGGTTTATATCTGTTCATAGGATTCTCTACTAGCTGATGAATAGCTAGGATGACATTTCAATCTCTATTGGTTGCTTAAATCCAGTTACTCAAATTGTTAGATTGATTCATTGATTAGTGGTGTATCAACTTATGCTAGCTTTTCCTTATCATCCATAATAGTTAAATGATAATGGCACTGTTGTTAGATTTATAATTATGCCAATGAGGCCACTTCTGCATAATGCCAACCCATTCTGTGGGCGGACTGCTGCAAAGTGCTACTCATTACATAATCTGAACATAGTTATTTCTGGTATGAACATACAAAACATTACTGACCGCTAAAAGATGGATGTCCTTGTTGATTCTTGTTTACCTTTGTCTATGGGCCCGCTAGGCCAGTACTTTCCTAGTCAGGAGGATTTTGTATCCAGACATTGTTCCATTTTTTTCCTTTTTGAAATTGAATGTGCTGTGTATGTGAGCTGTTCCTCTGCCCATTTGTGAGCAATTTTTGAAGAAGAGAGAAGCCTAGTTTCTGAACTTGAAAGCCTCTTAGATAGCTATAGTCTGTAGTGTGTAGGAGTCCCTTCAGGGATTGTGGGAAGAAGTAGGTTTCTGTAAGAGTCGAGGTTATAAAATATTCATCTGTAAGAATATTATGTTTCCATTTTAGCTCTTACTCCGTATATATGGCGGTAATATCAAGAGTTAGTTGTGATTTCCCCTAAAAGGAAAAAAAAATTCTAGTTCTGTGTTTCTTGGTAAGTTGAAGTTGAATTCATTGCTTGATACTTTGGCACATTAACAGTTATAGCAATGCTCTCATTGTATTGGATTAGCAAATAAACTGGCTTGCTTGGATTGCACTTCTAACACTGGTCATTGTCTGCAGGGCAAATGCACAGCAGCCTAAGTTGTTTGTGGGCATGATCCTCATCCTCATCTTTGCTGAGGCACTTGCCCTCTACGGTCTGATTGTCGGCATCATCCTGTCATCCCGTGCTGGCCAGTCCCGTGCAGATTAAGCATGTTTCTGTTTCCAGTCTCAATACCATGTCAGTGGTGACGTAGCCCTTGCTGGGCCATGTTCAATATTCCTTAAACAAGAAGCTGGAGCTCTTTAGAGGTTATTATTGTGTCTAGTTTTTGTTCTTCTGTTTCATCGTGAAAAGATACCTGTAGCTGACGGAGGACTTTCCCTTGTGCCATTCTTTTACCGTCGTGATGGTAGCTATGTTTTATGCTTTTTTATGCACAGTAATTTTGGGTCTGGCTGGACGGCGATGTATCTGGTGAATAAGCAAGACATGCAATGCAATTGGGTGTTCATGACACTTTATGTTCACCCTTTTGTTCCATTATTCTTTGTTCTTGTGATCTATGATTTATTCGGTTCACTATCTAGTGCCAAAACTCCTGGTGATTCCGTGACCTACTGGCTAGAACTTGAGTGTTTAAATTTCTGGCTTCTGTGTAGACAGTCGTTGTTTGTGGACGAAGTCTGAAGGAAACACGGTACAGCCCTCATCTTTCAGTGCCAAGATATACCGAATAATTATTACTCTCAACGCCAAAGAATATGAGATTATGACTCTAGAGGGATAGATTGCATCTTTCCTAAATCTGTCAAAATATATTCTGGTACAATGCTCCACTTCGTCACACCAAATTTAAGTAGGTTTATTCAATTATTCGTGGTGCTTTGAGTTCATGATTGCAGTTATGGCTTGCAGTACATTTCTTGTTACAAATTTGATTCCTAGCTTGAACTTTCTCATGCGTATACTATCTCCATTCTTAAATTCTTGTCGTTTGGACAACAATAATTGTTCAATTTGAACTAGATTTGTTGTCCTAACGACGTCAATTTGAGAACGGAGGAAGTATGAAGTATGCGTTGGGAGGTTTGAAAGCAGTTTGGTTGGTTGGGCGGTTTGAAAGCAGTTTGGTTGGCTATCATACTCTGCCAAGCAGTGTGATGCAACATTTTGTGCTCCGGGGTTACTGTCATGCCTCATGTGTTATATTATGGGTGGATTAATTGCTAAAAACCCTGTAAGTTTATTTCATTCCTTCCGGGTGCTATTTGGCACGGGTGTCATGGAAAAAATTTCGACAAACCAGTCGTCGCTGCACAAGTTTGCTAAACTTCCACAGGAACTATGGGCTTGTACTAAGAAATTGCAATGGACCACACTAAAATGCCACGGGAAATCCAAACTTTTCTGTTACAAGTTTGATAAACTTGCCTGAAATGAGCATAGCCAGGTGAAGCAAGAAGGGAATGACTAGATGGTGTTAGAGTATATTAGAATATCTCTAGGTATGGTAGGTTAGGATAATGTAATATCGGACTTGTCTTATCTCTACCGGAGGCTTCTTGCCCTCCAAGTCATGTACTCATATATAATCTGCTCATGAGACTCAGAATCATCCATCCATCATACAATCCTACTCTTCTACAGATGGAGCTCGAAGCATGGGAAAGTTTTCAAATTCAGTGAAGCGCCGTTTGGTAGGGCTTAACTCCAGCTTCACTTACTACTATTCACACCGGATGTATATGGTTAGATGACTTATTTAAGCCTTATGTAAAAAGGTACCAGGTCTGAGAGGGGAGGAGCAGGAGCAGCGAATCGAGTGAAGAAATAAGAGAACACATCAAAACAGTGAGTTGGGCCAAACTAAGCGAACTAGGTATGCGTGGAAAAGAATGAAACGTGGGGTTAACGTTCAACGGGCCGAAGCATAACATGCATGCAGCGGCAAAAGTGGTGGTGCTTGGTATGCTGCATCAGGCCCGGTGTCGGAACCGTGTGGGCCAACTAATGTGGTACTAGCCCGCAAAAGCGACGCATAACCCTAACATCGAGAGTCGGCATTCTATCACACTCACCACTTCGCAACTCATCTCCCTGTCTTCTCCGCCGCCGCCGCCGCCCTCCTCATCATCCTCCCCATAGATCTCCCATCTCTGCCCTTTTCATTGAACAAAGTCGCCATGTTCGGGGGTAGGGCGTTAAGGGCTGCTTGACTAGGTCCTATCCGTGGGAAGGACAACATGTCCGTGGGCTCGTCCGATTCAAGCACTATTCGTGCTTGTGGGGTGAGCAGCTTGCGGTCCGATTCGAGGAGTTGCAGCAAAGTTCAGAGGTTCGACAAGTGATGACATCGAGCAATACTTGGTCTTCGAGTCTCTGGTAATTTCATATGCCATGTTTGATTATTGTCTAGATCTAGGGTTTGGTTGTTTGTTCGTTAGGAATTGAAGGCTATTTATAGTAAAAGCGTCAAATAGATGGTAGTTTTGCATCCTTTTATTCTTGATTGGGAACCGAATGCATTAAGTCCTTGATTTGTCATTTTCTCGTTAGTTTTGCATCGTCTTGTGCTGGATTGGGATGAATCATGATTAGTACCTTGCGTTGCCATCTCACAAGCCGCCATCTCGAAATCGGAGGATGAATCATGATTAGTACCTAGATCTGTTTTTCTCTGTCCTGTTAAAATTAAGAGCCAGTGAAGCTGATTTTTTTTTCTACTCCACTGGCTCCTGGAAGATGTTTGTGCACAAACAACGGAGTAGCCGGAGTCACGAGGAGCCCTGCCAAACTCACCCATAGGATGGTTCATTCTAGGCTGGTGACTGATCTTTTGCGGGGAAATTCAAACTTTACTGTTACCGGCTTGACAACTTTACTGACATGAACGTGACCAAGTATGGTAAGGACTAGAAGGCGCTCAAAGCAGGTGGCATTTTCCAATTTCAGTGAAAGCATTTCAGGATAGTTCATTCTAAGGCAGGTGACTGATGGGAAAGTTTAGGGGCCCAAGATTCCTCGAAGCAAAGGTCAGCAGCCTATTCCCTGCGTTCCAGATTTCCCCCTAAATCTTTTGCTTTAAGATTCCCATGGTTCATTCTACTGACCATCCTAAAATTCTTCACTGAATTTGGAAACGGTCCCCCTGCTTTGAGCTTCACATGGTCCTTTCCCTTCTCGGCCACATTGATATCAGGAAAGTTTGCCAAAATGGTAGTAGCAAGAAAGTTTGAGTTTCCTGTGGCATTGAAGTGCGGCACATCGCAATTTCTTAGAAGCACTTTACGTAGTCCTTGTGGAAGTTCACCCAAGTTGTGCAGTGCCGACTAATTGTCGCTAGCCAAGCCAATCAACTAAACATGTGAACTTTACACTATTCTGACTTGGTTAGGCAGTTAGTCAGGCAACTAAACGCACCTATACATGATGTATTGACATGCACATCATGTTCACCCATATGAACGCACCGAACTCACTACTGCTCGGGCATGTCCGCGCCGCTGATCGTCGAAGGCGACTTCTTGCTCAGATATTTGCTAGTGAGCCCTGGTGCCGCTGAGATGAGACTAATTAATCTTGTTTCCTTTTCTCCGATATAATTGTCGAGTTCTGTGGTAACTGCTTGTTGGATGTGTTCCGTCGTCACAATTTTCGTGTAGAATGTAGATAATGTTATCATGGAAGGATGGATTGATCTTAATCCTGCCATGACAACATTACTCAGATTCCACACAAAAACTGTCACGATGGAACACAGGAACAAACAATCACCACGAAAGTTGACAGGAGAAAAGGAAAAACTGCACTAAGGCTCCCTAGCGACTATCGGAGGAAGAAGTCACCGTCGACGATCACCGGCGCGTATGGCCCGAGCAGTCGCAAGTCCAGCGTGTTCGGCGCGTCCGTCGCGTCTTCGCCACCACCGCGCCCCGAAGCCTGCACCGTCCCGACCGCCGGGTCCTTGTTGCCGCCATCGACGCACGGGCCATCATCGTCGTTCACGGGTTGCAGCAGCGTTCGGTGCAGCGGGGTTGGCAGGTACTCCTTCACC
>LAPY01000943.1:7479-30623 GCA_000970635.1 Eragrostis tef | reverse complement strand
GGGCCCCCCCCCTGCCTCTCCTCCGCCCCGCCACCGGCGGCGGCGGCGGCAGACGACATGCCTCCGGTCTCCGTAAATCGCCGGGAACTTGGACCTAATCCTCGCGGCTGCGCAGCTAGACCAAAAAAAAAAAATGCTATCTTTAGCAGGCAGGAGCGTCCCGAGCTAGATGAGATACGGACCGATCTTCCCAACCACCCGAAAGTACCCAGAGACTACTGAATCGATACGACGCGTACCTCTATTCCGTCGCCATGGACGGCGGCGAGCTGCGAACGACGACGGGAAGGAGGGAGGGCGGACAAGCGGTGGCCGGCGTTCGTCAGCAGCAGCAGCAGGCCAGAGGAAAGGAGGATGTTGAGGAAGAGAGATGACGAGTCATTCCATTTTTTTTTTCTTCTCTTCCCCCTTATTTCCTCGAGGGAGTGACGGAAACAGCAAAACTTTTCACGATTTCCGGCGTGCCGTGTCCGGGTGCCGAAACGGATGCAGCGTTCTTCCCGTGCCCCGGTCTAAGCCTTCCCTCACCAAATCTGACGTGGAAAACGCATGAGCTGTAGAGTGACGGATTTCTCGTACTCTAGTGTAACAAGATGTGCAAATCCAGCCGAAACATTCATGGCACTACTTCATCTCAGCCAGAGCAGTAGGAATTCCAGGGTCAACTCTCAGACGAGCTTTTGCTATTCCCACCATGTTTCTTTGGTGAGATATGATGGAGTAGGAGTAAATGTTTTCAGTGACTAGAGAACTTTAAATGTAAATTATAGTACTATTTCCTTTCATATTAAGAAGTACTAGTATATACTTTTTTCATTGATATGAGAATTTTAAATGCAAATTATACTATATTTCCTTGCATGACACCAAGTGGCAAAACGATGCAGCTCTCTATTGGGATTTGAATTGATTATTTGTTTTTCTATTATTATTTTCGTAAGTTTCTATCAGTATTGTTTACTTTTCACTAAAAGCTTTAGGGAAAAAATGTGAGATTTATTCAATAACTTTCCCCATTTTTTTTAAATTTTTAGAGAAAAACAAGAAAGAGGAGATAGAGGAAGAAGCACGAGAAGTTTAATAAATCAAGAGGAAAACATATGGATCCATCTTTCTATTTTTAGATCTAGAGGAGGAAATGCTCACATTTCCACAATCAAATCTAGAGAGGGCAGAAAGTTAGAACGATTTACCAGGAGAGAGAGGGAGGATCGTCAACATCTGGATTTGACCACGCAACGACGTGGTGTCAGGGGAACAAGAATCACCCCTGCCCCGCCCCCCTTAGCTTAACGGGCAAAATCCAGATCCATCTCCGATTGCATCGGATCCCCGATTCCAGTGGGCCCCCACAAGCACTGCTGATGCTGAATAGCAGAGAGTCGGGTACTCGATGGTCGGCCACACGGCCCGGACTCAATGGCAGTGTTGCGATGCAGACGTGATGGGGCGAAATCAACTTGATAGGGAATTGGGGAGGTGGCGGCATGTGATGGACTCGATGATGGGCGGATCAGCGGCATCTTGTTGCAGCAGGATAGAGAGAGGAGCAAGTCGAGCGACTGAGGGAGAGGATAGATGGCGACGGGAGAAAGAGAATGAGAAGAGGTGACGGCAGAGAGCGAGGATAGATGGCGGCGCGAGAGAGGAAAGAAAGAGGGGTAGGTTTTGGGCGAGAGAGAGGTGAGTTTATATACATCGTCTGCCCTGATCGTCTGCCGTTTTTGAGCGTTGCAATGGTTGTTGTCCGTTGGATCATTTGATCGGATGGACAATATTGCGACGTTTCGGCTGCAACGCTTAGACTGGCAGCCGACGGAGCCTTCGTTAGGTAGGCCGTTTATTGAATGTGGGTCGTATATTTGAAGATGGGCCACATAAATTTAAAGAAAGACCTCATATCGGTCCCCATGGAGGCCCACAGTGGAAATCCATTCCACGTCCCCACCCTTCTAACAATCAGAGCCTCGCCATATATTCGCCTCGAGGGGCAATATCGAGCCTCATCCCTACCCCAAAAGAGTTGGGGCTCCGTCTCAAGGAGAAGACTGCCAAGCCTAATCTAGACCCTCGTACCCTTTGACCTAGAGGGGGAACACCCTGATCATCCACATGCGATGCATGATCAACTTTCTTATGCTTGTTTTTTCATGGTTACTTTTTTCATTGATATGAGAATTTTAAATGCAAATTATACTATATTTCCTTGCATGACACCAAGTGGCAAAACGATGCAGCTCTCTATTGGGATTTGAATTGATTATTTGTTTTTCTATTATTATTTTCGTAAGTTTCTATCAGTATTGTTTACTTTTCACTAAAAGCTTTAGGGAAAAAATGTGAGATTTATTCAATAACTTTCCCCATTTTTTTTAAATTTTTAGAGAAAAACAAGAAAGAGGAGATAGAGGAAGAAGCACGAGAAGTTTAATAAATCAAGAGGAAAACATATGGATCCATCTTTCTATTTTTAGATCTAGAGGAGGAAATGCTCACATTTCCACAATCAAATCTAGAGAGGGCAGAAAGTTAGAACGATTTACCAGGAGAGAGAGGGAGGATCGTCAACATCTGGATTTGACCACGCAACGACGTGGTGTCAGGGGAACAAGAATCACCCCTGCCCCGCCCCCCTTAGCTTAACGGGCAAAATCCAGATCCATCTCCGATTGCATCGGATCCCCGATTCCAGTGGGCCCCCACAAGCACTGCTGATGCTGAATAGCAGAGAGTCGGGTACTCGATGGTCGGCCACACGGCCCGGACTCAATGGCAGTGTTGCGATGCAGACGTGATGGGGCGAAATCAACTTGATAGGGAATTGGGGAGGTGGCGGCATGTGATGGACTCGATGATGGGCGGATCAGCGGCATCTTGTTGCAGCAGGATAGAGAGAGGAGCAAGTCGAGCGACTGAGGGAGAGGATAGATGGCGACGGGAGAAAGAGAATGAGAAGAGGTGACGGCAGAGAGCGAGGATAGATGGCGGCGCGAGAGAGGAAAGAAAGAGGGGTAGGTTTTGGGCGAGAGAGAGGTGAGTTTATATACATCGTCTGCCCTGATCGTCTGCCGTTTTTGAGCGTTGCAATGGTTGTTGTCCGTTGGATCATTTGATCGGATGGACAATATTGCGACGTTTCGGCTGCAACGCTTAGACTGGCAGCCGACGGAGCCTTCGTTAGGTAGGCCGTTTATTGAATGTGGGTCGTATATTTGAAGATGGGCCACATAAATTTAAAGAAAGACCTCATATCGGTCCCCATGGAGGCCCACAGTGGAAATCCATTCCACGTCCCCACCCTTCTAACAATCAGAGCCTCGCCATATATTCGCCTCGAGGGGCAATATCGAGCCTCATCCCTACCCCAAAAGAGTTGGGGCTCCGTCTCAAGGAGAAGACTGCCAAGCCTAATCTAGACCCTCGTACCCTTTGACCTAGAGGGGGAACACCCTGATCATCCACATGCGATGCATGATCAACTTTCTTATGCTTGTTTTTTCATGGTTCAAAGATTTTGGAATGGAAATCATTTTGTAAATTGGAACTTTTGGAGTTGATATTGTACTTTGCTTGGAACTTCAAAATTCTCTAGAAAAGATCGGCTTAAACATTGATTGGCATGAAACTGTTGACATGGAACTGTTTCTATGTTTCATTTGATTTTTTCTGTTTGTTTGTTCTGTTTTGTTATGAGAAGGAACGGAAGAAAGCAAGAAGCGACAGTGATTCACTGTCGCTGCGTAATCGCTCGTGAAAACTAGTCGCTGACTTGAGAGGATCGAAACACGCGATAAGAAGCGGCTTTAATATTTCTTGATTTCGCCTGCGTGGTTTAGAACGTTAAAAGTACAACGTGCACCTGATTTCCATCCTGTCACGGTGTCGCTTCGACAGCAATAAATTTACCGGACCCTGTTTGGATTGAACTCTAATGTAAAGATCATGTGATCTTTTTTTCTGTGTATTTTGGATGTCAGAAAATATTGTTTGAAACAGGCCATATCGTTTGGGTCATGAAGAGTAGTCCGATCAGTGTGGAAACCCATAGCAACATCTGACGCTGGGGAAACCGACAGTTTTTCTATACGATTTGGTTGGCTTGTAGTATTAACAACTAGAGGAAACTAAGAGAACAGAGGAAATCGTTAGACGTCATGGTACCAACTATGGTCCTAGCTAATACACAAGATGAACGCAGAATGCACAATAGGAAACTAACGTCGCTATGCTGATCGCAGATGTATAAAATGAGGCTACATCAAATATTTCTCTAAGACCAAAATTGCATCGCAGTATCAAGAGAAGCCTGAAAATAGTTTCAGGTTACCCTCCAGCCCTGCCTTACTGCAGAAGCGCACTCCCTCAACACCGATTTACATGAATGGCAAATCATAACTATTGTCACATATATCATTTCCACAGCTGAACGTAGAAAGTGCCAAAAAGGATAGCAGAACCATCAGGCGTACAGCTGAACAAGATCATTCTCAAAGGTCTTCCGGATCACCTCCCTCTTCAGCTTGAGGGCAGCAGTGACAAGGCCTGACTCGGGTGTCCATGGCTCCGCTATCAATTTGATTTTTCCTGGGATCTCAAACTTCTCAAGTCGTGCTTGCTTTGCAGCCTGAAGAAAACCAAGTGCATGTCAGCACAATCAGAATTGTTGTCTTAACAAGCACACAGGATTGGTCTTACGCATGATACTGATCACGGTGAATAGAGAACACAAACCTGAGCTAAGGATCCAAGCACTTCTTTGACAGCCTCTTGCTTCTGGCACAAATCTGAGAAATCACTGTATTTAACTCCTTGCTGCGAGGCCCAGTTTTCAAGCTCATTCCGTGCAGGTACCACAAGAGCAACACAGTAACTATGGAAAGGATCAGCGTGAATCATGATGTTATCAACATATGGGCTCACACTCAAAGCAGCCTCCACCTGTAATTGTCCAATCAGTTAAGTTTAAGAAGAGTAATCAACAGTCTAACTCAGAACAACAATATTTTGTACCTTTCCGAGAGATACATATTCACCATGTTGAAGCTTCACAATATCTTTCTTACGGTCAATGATTTCAAGGCAGCCATCTGGATGGAAACGTCCGATGTCACCAGAATAGAACCAACGCATACCTTTTTCATCATCCTTCATAAGATATATGCAATGTAAGGTTACAAACACTTTGAATATAAAATTATAAACAAAATTCTTGAACCTGCGAATATACTGGTAACAGAATACCTTGTACACTTCACTTGTTTTAGTTTCATTCTTGAAATAGCCTTTAGTTACATTAGGACCCCCAATGACAATTTCTCCCCGAGGCATGGGTGAATCAGTTGTTAAGTATCCACCTTCGGGCCAATCGATCAACTGAAAGTATAGTTATCAGTATGTCAGGAAATGTGTGAGGCCAACAGTACACTCGACTAACCAATCACACGAATTATTCAGATACAGAAAAAAGTCTGAAATGCAACCCATGAGTTTGTGAATAATTTTGAAGAACAGAGAGCAACTGAATCCTC
Organism: Eragrostis tef; assembly: GCA_000970635.1. NCBI lineage: Eukaryota > Viridiplantae > Streptophyta > Magnoliopsida > Poales > Poaceae > Eragrostis > Eragrostis tef. The sequence continues at coordinate 25,095 of LAPY01000943.1, read as the reverse complement.
TATCAGATCTTCAATGCACAATCCTCGTTAAGTATAAAAAATTATACAACATGCCCATATAAATCACATGACAGGACTAAAACAGCTTTACTATCTGAAATAAAGGATCCACCTAGGAATATGGCTAAGACAATGAAGCTAACCTTAATGTACGAACAAGGTAGTGGAGCACCAACACGGCCAACAGATGGGTCATCATACTCAGAAAATGTTCCTCCAGCACAAGTTTCAGTCAGACCATACCCTTGTCCTATAGGAGCCCTGAAATGGCATAAACCTGTCAAATTCAGACTTTAAACATGATGAAACGGACATATATGATTTTATTTCATATGTATGAATCGTAAACTAGGATAATCAAGACGATTGCAATTGCACAACAAGAAGGGATATCACATAATCTTACCCAAGGCATATGTTGATAAATCTCTGAGTATCTCCAGAGAGAGGTGCCCCACCTGAAAGCACAAAGCGAATCTTTCCTCCCAGAACTGCACGCACCTTGCCAAACACAAGTTTATCCCACAAGAGTTTCTCTAATCCCCAGGCACCAAGCCAACTTCCATTGATTGCAGCGAGCCGGCGGTTATATGCAACGTCAAATAATTTCTTTGCTACACCACCCTTTGTATCCACCTAATGCCATTTCATCATGAAAAGTAGCAGTCAATAAATAATGAACACTGGATGAAAACAGATATGAAGGACCAACAGTCTGTTTTAAACAGACAACTGAACTTACCTTTTTCCTCACACCATCACGAACTCGGTCAAGTATAGCAGGAACAGCCGTCATTAGTGTTGGCTTCAGTGCAGAAGCATCACCTAGAGTTCCCCTTTTTATTTTGTTTGATGTATCAGTCAGAGTCAAAGGTGACCCATATCCTATGGAGGCTCCCACAGCAGCCATAAGTGCCTAGAAAAACCATTTTTTGAAACAGTGAATAAAGATCAATAAAATAATAACGTGATTAGATTCAGATGCCTTTTAAGAGCTACCTCAGCTGCTAACTCAAGAATGTGTGCAAGTGGAAGGTAGGCCAAATAGATATCTTTTTTGCCAAGTTCAGGGACGATGGTCATAACTGCCGAGAGTGTAGCCAAGACATTGCGGTGGGTCATCATAACTCCCTGCAAATATTTGAGATACATGATACTTCATTGACAGAAATGGCACTTCCGTTTGAAGTAATGCATATCGTTAAGTGCCTCCCTACAAAAGGTCTAGCAAGTAAGAAAGGAAATATTGCTGCGGACAGAACAGGGACAAGTTAGGCAAACCTTGGGCAACCCAGTGCTACCACTCGTATACATTATGACAGCAACATCAGATGGGAGAGGCATGTTTGCATCAACAGGTGCTTCATTTCCTAGTTTATCCACTTCCTCAAATGACTCGATTACCCAGCTAGTGCTGTTTCGAGCTAAAGAAACTTCAGCTGAGATTCCTTCCTCATTGATATAGACAACACGTTTAACAGTGTCAAGTTGCCCACTTATATCAATCAACTTTTTCAGTTCCTTCTGACCACAAACTACAGTGGTGACCTCGGTCTGGAGAGCAAAAGGAAAAATTAGCCAAGCACAAAAACATATAGATCGCAGGTTGGTGTCAGTGATTAGATGAAACTGGTGCAAAATGGTAATACCAGAAGAGACTGATGTTGTCTTAATAAAGCATGAGAGACAGATCATACGGAAACTAACAAGCACTGAGTGTACAAAAAACATGAGACACAAGTGACTACTGACCTCATTTAGTGAGTGGCACAATGCTTCTTCTCCCAGGGAGGCATATATTGTGACAACAGTTATATTTTGTCTGAAGCATGCCTTGCAAATACAAAAACTATAACTCAGAACTTGAGGATGCCAGGATCAATGTAGCACATTATTAAGAAGTTCGAAAATGAAACGAGATTGAAACTGGGTTAAAAAAAATCAATAATGATACCAATAAACACACATCATGCACACTGTTCCTGCTAAATACCCATCAGGCACTAAATTGTTTTCTGGCAATGCTTATTCAGTAATAAAAACAGGTAGGCATACGCAAGGTAGCTAACACAAGTAATATATTGATATACTGGAACATGCATAAAATTATTATAAAAATGATGGGAAATCATACATACATTTGTGTCCTCTCTGACTTTACATGATAATGCTAGAGGAAACTATAGTAATGGTGTTAGGAAATCATTGTATTACTTAAATAATAACAATTGCCAAATTACAAAGTGACCTACAGTGTAAAGTTCATGTATAACTCGCAACGCTGCACTATAACTCCACAGTTAAGAAGTTCAGAAACAGTACGAGTATCACTCTTTGCAAGTAAAGAGAAATAAAGTGTCCAACATTAGTCTATCTGTAGAATGGAAGAAAAGAGTACCTGCAATGCGATCTGCCACTCCGCCTGTGTCTCAGCAAAAATAGCAACACGCTCACCCTTCTGGTGGCCAAGTCGAATTAGTCCAGATGAAAAGTTGCAAACGCTCTTGAAGGCCTCAGCATAGCATTTCCACTCATACTCGCCCAGATGAAGCTTCTCGAATGACCTGCCGCCAGGCCCGGATTCAGTTTCCCGCGAAATGAGCTTCCTGGTGCCAAAGAGCGGCATGTCAACATACTCCTTGCAAGACTGTTCGAACAGCTCAGCGAGCGTGGTCACCCCCTCCCAGTGTGTTTCAACAGGCTCTTCGAATCGATAGTTACGGATCGTGTATCCTGGCTCTCCACCAACCTCAACTGGCACTCCCCTCTTCTTTTCCCCATTCCTCCTCTTGCGGAGCAGCAGGGAGACCGCGACGGGGACAAGAAAGCCAACAAAATAAGGATTCATGCTTCTGTAGGAGCGGTCTTATAGCTGTAATGGCTTTTAGGAGGTGAATGACAGGTTCACATACGCTCCAAAGAAACAAACCTGCAGAAGTAGTTTTTATGAGGTAACTAACCAGAAAAGGACAGTAACAATATCTAAAAGAATTTCTTATACACAGGAAATTGAGCGCGGCACTTATCAACTAACCAGAAAAGGACAGTACTTTCCGCAAAGCAACCCTTCGAAAAAAACAATATTTAGCTGCCGGCACATGACTACCATCCCCATCTTAATTGTACGTACTCATCCCTCAAGCTAATGAATACAGACATTCCCCCACTGTGCTCAAGCGAAGCAACGGGAAAAAGATGACCATGCCAACTTAAGTTTAATTCGTGCGACTCAATCTTGGTTCACAGGATTACACAGAAAGACGTGCATCCTAAGAGACAGACGACGCACGCGTACAGCAAACGAATCGAACACTCTTGTGCTCACTCGATGATGAGATCCCACTAGTCTCACTCGAGGTCCTCTCGGGAACATGATGAGATCCAACTAGGCTCACTCAAGGTCCTCTCCGGAACTCAGATCGCCCCCATCCCATACGCCCAATCACGCCGTCTCCCTGGAGAGCAGTTGAAACAGCAACGGAAATGAGAGAGGGTGAGCTACCGGCACGAGCGTACCTCCCCGAAGGCGGTGGCGCGAGGGCGCCTCGGAACTCCCCGAAGGGGCTAGCTGGGGTTGGAAGGCGGCGGCGGCCGAGGATGACGCCGCGGCGGCGGAGGCGAGGCTTTGGCTGGCTCTCGCCACTTGCGTCCCTGTCTCTCCGTGCCGTGGCCGCGTATGCTTGCTTGTTGTCAAACGGCCTGGCCCCACCAATCCCTTCCTAATCTGAGCTTGTTAGGCGGGCTCTGGCCGAACTCCTGCCACTTAGTTTGGGCCGAGTAGATGGGCCCTTCCTTTAATTTCCTCTTTCTACATATCTGATCGCATGAATATAGTTCAGTTGTCGTTGAGGTTAACACGAGATGAAAACAAATTGTATAGGGTATAATTAAGGTGCTGGTAGAAAATATGCTGTGCATTCAAGCCCTTTTTTCTACCTACATTACATGATACAGTACAGGCCGAGGTCTCGTGATACGAAGTACACAACTGTAGGAGCTTAATGCTGTGGAGATGAAATTTAGTTATACATAACTCTGCGTACATCCAAAATTGATTATTAGCCAGGTAGCGGCCCTTGCGTAACGTATACAGTGCCATCCAAAAAAAAAAAGATTCACTAGACTTGTGTGTCCCTACTAACTCCTCACACCAGGAATATCAGCTATGTAAGTATCAAAGGTTACAATAATTTAGGGTCATGTATTTTTAATGTATGTACATTATACAGTGGATAGCTGCTATATAAGGTTCCAAATGTTACAATAATTTCTGGTGCCTACAGCATCTATAGATGGGATTGTGTTCACCAACTTTTGGGTGTAGTAATAATCAATGAATAGCACTACAAAAATTTCAACCCGAGGCCGCCGCGACTCGTTCCCTGTCAGCGCACTCCTCTTTGTCGAACTCCTCTATCAACTCCCGTTGCCGTTGTGTTACCTCCCTGCAAACAGGAAAGTTTTTTACACCAAGGTTTTGTTTGATAGGAAAAGGAGGAAAGTCCAAAATTGGATAGATTAAAAATGAAGAGACAATTTGCTGGAGAGACGTACGTTGGAACTCTGATGTTGAAGTGAACATACTGATTCCCAAACGACGAGGAATTCCTCATCTTTATTCCTGCAAATATGATAACGTACAAGTGTTAGTTACTATACCAACATTAATATGAAAAAAAGGAACAAAAACTATATCTATTATCTACTAGTACTAATCATATTCTTCAATTGTGAAAGGAAAAGAAAAAGGCAGAGTGACAAGGCTCTATGATAACTCTAATACTCTAATAACCACCAACCTTTGCCCCGAAGGACAACCTTCTCTCCTGGTTGGGTACCTTGGCGAACCTGGGCATAGAATATCACAAGTAAGCCTTATGAGTTATGATATCCAGTAAAGCTATCCTCCAGCAATTGGCAAGCAACACGCAGGAAGAATGTGAAACTTCATAAGAATTAACACATACCTTGACTGAAACATTTCCAGTAAGGGTTGGTACTGAGACAGTTCCACCTAGGACAGCCTGCAGATGAAGCAGTATTAGAGCTTCTCATCATCTATGAAAAGTATCTGTTCTACAATAGTATCCTGTCGGAAGCTCCAAAACCCAAACTCATGACCCTGGTTACGTGTGCCTCGTGATCAATCAAAATACTCTCTATCATTGCAGTCTGGGCTCATAACCATGCCCGTCTACCATTTGTCACACCTTACATCACCCCACCTCTACATCTGCAACCAATAACCATACACACCCGTTCCTACCAGACTGCAACCACAACACCATGGGCTTGTGCACATGTTTACAACACTAGAGGCTATCAGATGATGGTCACCTAGTGCCTACAGGAGTCGGAAGGCTTGGCAGGAGCAGGAGGACATGTCTGCTCCTCTGGCCGGTAGGTCACCTGAAAGGCAGAGATGGCAGTTTGGCAAGTTGATGCCACTCAGGCCCTGAGATTTATGGGATGTGAGGGAAGGGATGGAGAAAGAGCAGGAAAATATGAGATGTCTCAAAGAAAGGTGATTTGAACATTCAATGCTTGGGATCGGATGAGCAGAACATATATAAGCATTTTAGTACTTCTACCTCTATATCTTTGGTCAATTTCCTCTTTAAAAAATTAATCCCAGTTAAATTATGAATCTCTTATAAAGAATAGAGAGAAGGACTGCTTATCGTGTGCTGCTATTAGTGTGTATTTTCATTAGGAAAAACAATATATAAAATGTGGATGCTGTCAGTATATCCTTTGATTAGAAGTTTAGAACACCAACCAACAAAAAGGTGAGTTAGTAGAAAGAGAGACTACCTGAGCAATGCTTAGAGCAGCATCAACATGCACATGGTTGCCTTCTCTACGAAAGATAGGATCCTCTCTAACCTGTAATAGGAAAATGAATTTAAGCTCACTTTTTTCTTGTAAGACCATACTGATTGAACTGAGACCAAGAGAACCTTAATAGTGACATAAAGGTCGCCAGGTTTATTATGCTCAGCATCTGCACCACCCTTACCGAAAACCTTCATGGTGTCGTTATCATCAGCTCCTGAAGAAGGTTTACAGTTATATAATATGTGAAGTGCATGTATTGCAATGTCCATTCCACAATAAAAGCTTATAATCGCACACTTAGCAGAAAGAGACAAATATTACCCCAAAAAGCAGAAATGCAGAATGATTCAGTATTTCAGTATCACTATATTTAATAGGCTAGCTATTGGATTAGTAGTAATACCATAAGTTTGCCCTTCATATAGCCTAGTTATCCAGTTACTGTCATACTAGTAAATCTACAAATTTTGCCCTTCATATAGCCTAGTTAATTAGTTACTGTCATACTAGTAAATCTACCAGAAAACAAGAAGATATGCACATAATGTGCTGCAATTCAACAGAACATTCAAACTGCAAGTTCACATTCACATGACTAGCATCCATGTATATTGGCAAAGGCAATTCCTCCTCACCTGCCATTATGTCTAGTTTGACTGACTTTTTCCCTTTAACTACCTGTTCTCCTTTGCATGTCTTGCAAAAGCTCTTCAATAGATTGTGGAAATTAGAACATCAGCACAAGAGATAAACCATAGAAAATTCAGCGATTACAAAATTACTGTAGCCACATTTTGCAACATATATTTCATTGCAAATGTAAATAATTTTATCTCAAGTAATTCAAGAAAATATGTATTCCACAAAATGGTCAAGACTTTTTCCCAACCATAACTAAGAATACACTCTGTTTTCCCGATACTTGGCGGAGGCCGCCGTACCTGCATCTGATACAACAATACATACCCAATCCACCAATACAGCTCGATAAACGTATCCTTGGAGTATCAGAAAATGATGATTTAAAAATAAATAATTTAATTCTCGATACTTGTCGATACCTTCACCCAATGCATTTGTGCCATAGCATCTCATTTAGAAACTTGACTAAATCACAATATATCAGCCCATCAACATTTATATTAGGTTTAGCCTTTCAAACTAGGACTACTTGCTATGTTGTTTTTATATCGTTCTATTTCTAGCATATTTAGTGAATTGTTAACAAAAACTAAATACATATACATATTATATATACTTGCATTTTGGTGTATCCTTGTTTTTGGGCCACAGCCATATCACCGTACCCATATCCCGTATCGGAAAAACTTACATAGTGACAAGAATATTGCTGAACATCTCTCAATGCAATGGGCCGACACATGAGATGTTACAATTACTATAGAACTTAAAATGCAGGAGGGAAATGTCAGGAATATGCTGCCACTGAAACAGAAAAATATGCACCTTCACAATTTTACCACTCCCATTGCAATGGGGACAAGTAGATTCAAGAGTAAATAGACCCCTCTGCATGTATATCTGCATTCAAAAGACCCCCAAAAAAAGGTCAGAGTGATCCTAATCCAAATTAATTGCTGCTGGAGCTCTACGCATATAAGAGCAAGGAAACAGTTATTGCTTCAGTTACAGAGGCATTTGGTGAAAAATCTTGCTTTCATTAACAACTATAACAGGTATGTGCAAGCAAAATCAACTTGCTAAAACGTCATTTTCTTTTCACTGGAAGTGGTGATCTGAAACATGCTATGTAACAATATTATGTGAAAAGATGCATACCACACCAGCACCTCTACAAGATTTACATGTTTTGGGCACCGTTCCAGGGGGAACACCACTTCCATCTGCAACAAACATGTTAGAAGTTCAGACGAGCACAAAATGGGAGGGGGATTAACAATGGAAGAATATGCAGGTGACAACACATACTGCAAGTTCCACACAATGTATCAGCTTCATAAGTAATAGTTTTTCTGCAGCCTTGGACAGCTTCCATGAATGATATTTCAACAGAAACCTACAGCTTGAGTGATGGATGAAATGAGCAAAGCATCAATATGTTTGATTTAAAGCAAACAATTGTAATGGGAACTAGTTAAACCTTGACATCTTGGCCTCCTCTTAATGCATTGCCAAAGATCTGGTAAACATGAATAAATGTGACAAAACAAAAATATGTTAGGTTCGCGCAGCAGTTCATAGGTAGTTCAACTGCAGATAACAATTGTAACTATACACAAATGAACTAAAAAGTGAGGTGAGGCATTTGCTAAGTGTTGAAAAGTAATGTCTGAATCATGTTTAGCCTGCAGCGAGAGATGAAAGGCAAATATGACACACATTTTAAAACCATGCACTCATTACATGTTACTACATAAACAAAGGCGTCACACTGACTGAAGGAACAAATTAATAGCACTAGATGGAAAACATCATAGCGTTACAGAATGGTTTTTCATGTTCATCTGCTTTCAAGACCATCTGCAATCTGCATACAATTTTTCAAATTTTATTCCACACATGTTTGGTAAGTCTCATTACGCAAGACAATTGAGAAAATATATCACACTTTTTTTTTGTAAACAATGGGTCTCACACATAACTTCAACCAATGAGGGGTGGACCTTAAATTAAATGTACAGATGAACCTATGGCAAATTTCTGATAAACAAATAAAACCCCCTGGAAAAATGGTTCTTACATCGGTAAAGATGTCGCCAAATGGGTTACCATCAGGAAACCCCTGCCCTCCAGGGTAACCGTCAGGACCACCACCTGACGCTTGACGCTCATATGCTTCTGGTCCAAGCTGCCAAATACAAAGTTGTGTGTAAAAGATGTAAGCAATAAAATATTTATTAGTAATAGTAAAAGAAGGTTTCATGAGACCATGGAATTAATGCTACCATGAGGTATGAAAGTCAAGATAAACAAAAAGGATAAAAGTTTTTTTCATGATTCATTGTTGAAATTATCTGTCCGTATCTGACCATTCTTATACCATCACTATTCTTACTTCACAAAAAGCAGAAACACCACTAACCTGATCATATATTTCACGCTTATCCTCATCCTTCAAAACCTGTGGAATGCATATGTAATATCAGCATTCTACTAAAGTCTAAAGCTGTATTGATACAAGAAAGGAAATTAAAACTTGTTATGAGAAATACCTCGTAGGCACGGTTAACTTCTTGAAACTTCTTGTCAGCATCAGCATCATCTTTATTAGTATCAGGATGGAACTTCTTTGCAAGCTGGAGAAGCATGATAAGTTTAGTTAAAACAAATAAATTTAACAGGTTGCAGGAAGGAGAAGCAAATCAATGGGAGCACAAATACAAGAATACACAATTATGGAGAGGAGATGGTAAGCATGCACGAAATGTTTACATACATAAATGGTCACAAGAACAAATCAATCCTGAGGTGCGATATGGATTGGAATGGAAACATATTCCCAATAATAGAGTTCATTAGAATCCCAGCTGAGTTATTCTGGCCTAGAGTTTGGCACAGCTTCACAGAATCTGCCTCAGAATCAGCTCCGTGGAGCTGTGCCAAATGGCCCGAACAATTCACACAGTATAAGCGTACGGTGACACATCAAACTGTATGTTGTATCAACAATAGCATTGGGAAACTAAGGGATTTATTTCTCTCCAGAAGTTTAATGATGTCCAATCAATAGATCATATTCTAACCAACACAAATAAAAGTGCATACCGCATAATATGCCTTCTTTATATCCGATGCACCGGCATCCTTGTTCACTCCAAGCACATCATAGTAATCCCTTGCATTCACACTCCTTGTGGCTGAATCATGGAAATATAAGTTTTTTTATTACATGTACTTGTGTATCAGAACTAATAGCAGCAGCTTTAAAAATCCAAATTGTGTTAGCAACTCTTAGCACCTAGCATAGTGCAACAAAAATAAAAATAAAAAAATCAGTGAGCAGCAAAGTCAATCCTGAGTTAATCACAGATGTGTTCCATCATTTAAAGCAATTAAGCCACATCGATTAAGGACCAGCATTACTTTCTTAGGAAGCTAAAGGATAGCACTACTTTCTTAGGAAGTTAAAGGATTAGCACTACTTTGTTAGGAAGCCAAGGGATTGGCACTACTTTCTTAGGAAGCTAAAGGCAAAAAACACAGATGATGATAGCAGTAATGGAATTAGTAAAAAGAACGTAGAGCAAAACTACCCTTATCCAGAACAATTGCATGATAACCATTAGTTAGATGTGGAACTAGTATAGCAGTAAGGACAGTGGAAAAAATATTACAGCTATTCTGCTTCACTGTTGTGTAATCTTTATGTTGTCTTATTTGTACTTGTCCATTGCATTTCAAAGAAGTGGCACACAGAAAAAAAATACAGCAGGGCTCATGAAATTCATTTTGTTATACTTTGTTTTGAAGTCTTTTAGAAAGGGACTCTGATTGAGTGCTGATTGCTAGCGCGGCACTTAAAATGGCTATGTCTGATCAGATAGCGGCTGCTGTAAAATTGTGATTTCCTAGAAAACTAAACTCATAAGCTAGTTAGTCACATCCATACAGCTACTGATCTTTACCATTACGTCCAGAAACTTAAATTAGAACCAACATCAAATCAATGGCTGCCTGGAGAGAAAGGAGAAAGGCAGCCAATTTTTAATCATCAGAAGATGACATGTAGGTATCAACTGTCACTAGATCAGGTACCACAGTAAAATCCCGCATGACCATTTCACAAGATGAACTACTGTGTACGACAAAAAAGAAATGAAATGACACCAAAGATCACATCAAAAACCATCAGAGCACGCACCATGGAACGTCCTGCTCGGGCACCACCAGCTCGTGCTCCGCCTCTCTCTGCCTGCGAGGTTCACCAGGTCAACAACACAGGTGCACAGCATCCCTCAGACGATTAATTCAACAAGAATCGGACCCTTGCAGGGACGCAACTCACCTGGATTAGGCAGCGCTATACGAAGTTATTACGCTGCTCGGGCACCACCAGCTCGTGCTCCGCCTCTCTCTGCCTGCGAGGTTCACCAGGTCAACAACACAGGTGCACAGCATCCCTCAGACGATTAATTCAACAAGAATCGGACCCTTGCAGGGACGCAACTCACCTGGATTAGGCAGCCGCGATGGACCTGTCCACGCCGAGGACGCGGCGGCGGCGAGATGGCGGGCGAACCGCTCGCGCTGGCACAGAGGTAAGGGTTCAGCCGTTAGGGATCAGGATTGTACGGATGAGGAGAGGCGGGATAGGGTGGGAGCTCACCGTCGATAAGGACGCCGCAACGGCGGCGAGCCTGGAGGCGGCAGCGCGCGCCATGGCGGCGGAGTCGGCTGATAGAGGGACAGGGGAGAACCCTACTAATTGCGCAACACGGCGAACGGCTACAGTTGGTTTGGGGGAAGGCGTCGGAATGGGAAAGGGTTTTAGTTTTTTTTTCCTGTTTTGAAAATCGTGCTTGATTTTTAGGTGCTCCCTCCCAAAATACTTGACGTTTGTGACTTTCAAACCTTGACCACTTGTCTTATTTAATTTTTTTTGTGCAAACAAAAAAACAAACATGTCATGGTTGAAGAATATCGAATGTTTAAACAAATTATAAATAACAATAATATTTATGTAAAAATTTTGAATAAGACGAGTGGTCAAATGTAGTATCTGAAAGTCAAAAGCGCCAAATATTTTGGGACAAAGGGAGTAACAAATTGTACATATTTCAAACTATCACATGGTGAACGACCAATTTAAATTTCACATTTTCTTTTTACATAAAATAAACAGCTAAGGTGAAATTTGTTGTAAACACTTAAGGAGTACTGGAGTACTGGTATGCGCCAGATTCTTCGAGAAACATAAATGTTTCAGTTTCAACCTAGAAAAGTTATCAACCTAAAAATTAATCACTTCAAAAAAAACACGGTCTGGTTATTTGTCAAGTTTTAGCAAAGAAAGGAAGAGAATCAAAATTCCCTACAAAAGAAAGAGAATCAAAATGACTCTTTTACCCTTAGTTGAATTATGTTGTTTCTGTCACATTATACAAGTAATAATGAATTGTCATAATATACCAGATTTGTAAGTGTCATTACAAAATACATATCACAATTAATTTAAAAAGAAAAGAAAAGTGTATTTGATGGGCTCATCATACAAAATACATGCCAAGATTCTTTTTTAAAAAAAAGAAAAAAATGTGTTTGTTGGATTCATCCTAGGGTGCCCACTAGGCCCAGCCAGTCCGCTGCCACATAGATCTCCTGGTCGTATTGTTCCTCAGGACAAAACGCAACGCAACGAAATAGAGAAGAGAGAGAAAAGTAAAGACAAGTCAATTGGCAACGCTCCAGCAATTCATTGGAGGAGGGTAATTTTGGGAAAATGATCTACGCCTCAAGAGCAACCTATTTTTAAGGTCGGGTTTAAAGCAGAAGACCGGGCGATGCTCCTTGCGGCAGTGTGATGGAGGAACAGGGTCAAACGAGGGCAAACGAGTAACTAGAGTGAAGTGTTGCGGAACACCGATTTGAGAGATTCACGCGAGTAGTTCATTTTCACAAAACGTTTCTCACCAATTCTTCTTCTAAACGATTAAGTGTTTTCATGTTTGGAACCGTTTCAAGTTATTTAGGGTACAATGAAGGATTCGTCCATCCAACGCACTCTTAGTTTCGGTGGAATTGACTATTTCAAACGTATCTTTAAATAATTTGCTAGAACATATTGCAAAACCATGGCTCAATTTCTTACGACATAGTCTTTCTTGGTTGAGGTGAGTGTGTGTTGATGAAAAGACTATTTCAGTATTTTCCCCTTGGATTTTTAAGATATCAACACATGGAGATTTGAGAAATTTGAACATGGAGATTGACAAAACTGCATACTAATGTCCACATGCATCTATGTCTAAGCACAAAAAGTACTTGTCAAATTTTTGTTACCAGTGTGGCACATTGAAAAGTGCCTAAAGGCATCACAAGTCATTTCTAGATCATAAAACAAATGTCTCAAACTAAAATTTAGGAGTATGAGACGACTTTCATACAATTATACGTCTAGTAGTTGCCATGCAATTCTAACTCTTTTTTCATCAATAAAAGACGGTTTGACAAGGTGCCATTATACTGCTCTTATACATGAGCACAACTTTGGTTTCACAAATAAGCAAACATCATGCGCATACGACTTTGGTACTTATTCAGGGTGCCTGATTAGCTCATACATTCAATACGGGAGAACTTAGTTCTGAAGCACAATCTTATATTACGTATAAATAAGTTTTCAGCATACGCATACAGTACATATATAGGTTGGCTTTATGAGTTCCGAACTCCGAAGCACAACCATATTACATCAATAAGCATGTTTAGTTATCCCCAGATAGGTTGGCTGGGTCTTCCAGATTTAAAGATGACGGGAATTCAGGGCACCGAATGGGATAAACGGGTATGGCTCCTCCTCCTGTCCATGCGGACCATGCCAAACTCTCACGAAGACCTTTGTATTGGGAGGCAGCCAATCAAGATGCTGGAACATAGGCACTTTAGGGGCCATTTCCTCACGACGCTTCCCATCAGCAAACCTGTTTATCCCCAATCTTACAGACTTACCATCTCTGATAGCCTCTTTGTTGCAACGGTCCACAAGAAGCACCGAATCCTTGAACTTGTTGAAGCGGCGAAGCATCTCAGCATGTTCACGCTGCTCTCCAAAAGCCTCGCACCAGCGCTCATACAAGTTCCACAGGGCTTCATCAGACTCAAGGTCCTTGGCATCTGCCACAAATTTCACCTTACCTACAGGCGAAGGTGTGGAGTCAGATCATATCTGTAAGATAGATCAAACACACTGTGCGATTTGTATTGATCAATAGTGTGCCTATAAATAGGCTGTACAAGGCGCTGGGTATGGCCATGCGCATCACTAACAGAATTACATCAGAGGTGCGAATATGTTGTGCATGTACAATCGTGTGGGAGAAGGACTCGGTCCTGCAGTTGTGGATTCCGTGAGAAACGGTCACGCTAACAGCCCCCCTCAGCCTGGAGGAGGGTAGACGTGCAGGCTGGACCTGAAATCTTCAAACAATGCGGATGACAGTCCCTTTGTGAAAATATCTGCATATTGTGATGACGAGGGAACATGCAAAACTTTGACAACACCAAGAGAGACCTGATCTCTGACAAAATGAAGTTCGATTTCAATATGTTTGGTTCGTTGATGTTTCACTGGATTAGAGGACAAATACATGGCACTCACATTGTCACAATAGACAATTGTAGATCAGCGCGGCTCACGACCAAGTTCCTTCAGCAACTGACGAATCCAGCATGTTTCAGCCACTGCATTTGCAACCCCACGATACTCAGCTTCTGCACTAGACCGTGATACCGTCACTTGTCTTTTTGATGACCAAGATACAAGATTTTCCCCAAGAAATACACAGTAACCAGATGTTGATCTTCTAGTGTCTGGGCATCCGGCCCAATCCGCATCCGAGTATGCAATGAGATCATGAGATGGTGAGTTGTGGAGTTGGAGACCAAAATGTGAGGTGCCACGAATATAGCGAAGAATTCTTTTGAGCTGGTTAAAATGAGGCTCTCTTGGATCGTGCATAAATAAGCAAATTTGTTGCACGGCGTAGCTGATATCGGGGCGAGTGAGTGTTAAATATTGAAGAGCACCAGCTAGGCTCCTGTACTCGGTGGGATTGGAAATGGGATTGCCGTCTGTGGCTGAGAGCTTGGATTTGGTGTCAATCGGTGTATGTGATGGGTTGCAATTGGACATATTAGCTCGATCAAGCAACTCAAGAGCATATTGCGATGGACTGAAATGCCGAGGAAATGTTCTAGTTGTCCTAGATCGGACATGGCAAACTCTCCACGAAGCTTGTCAATGATATGGTCCAGAAGAGAGGAAGTGTTGGCAGTAAGAATGATGTCATCAACATATAATAAAAGATAAGTTGTGTTTGTGCCCGATTGGAGAGTAAACAGAGATGAATTGGCTTTTGAACCATGAAAACCAAGAGATTGCAAGAACGAGGTAAATCGCAAAAACCAAGTTCTAGGAGCTTGTTTAAGTCCATACAAAGACTTGTTAAGTTTGCAAACATAAGTGGGGCGAGAAGAATCGACAAAGCCGGATGATTGTTGACAAAAAACTGTTTCAGAGAGTGTACCGTGAAGGAATGCATTTTGCACATCAAGTTGGTGAATTGGCCACCCTTGTGCAGTTGCTATACTCAAGATGACACGAATAGTTGCGGGCTTGATCACGGGACTAAATGTCTCTTCGAAATCAACACCTTCTTGTTGTGAATATCCACGAAATACCCACCTAGCTTTGTACCTTGAGAGTGTGCCATCTGGATTTGTTTTGTGCCTGAAAATCCACTTCCCCGTAACCACATTAACACCTGCAGGCTTAGGAACAAGACACCAAGTATCGTTTTTTCATCAATGCATTATATTCTTCTAACATAGCATTGTGCCAATTAGGATCTTTAAGTGCAGCACGGTATGAGTTAGGGATAGGGGAGATAGGGTAACCTAGGAACACGCACTTGGCTGATCGAGGTGCGAGTTTGTTTGGAGATGTGGCTGTTAGATTTGGGTAACAAAGACACCCAAACGTGCGGAGATGTGTGTACTATGGCACTTGATTGAAAAGGGCCTGATAAGGAGTGAGAAGGGACAGAGGTTGGTTGGTCGTCTATTTAGGAGATAGGTAGCAGTGTGCAAAGCTTCAACCCAGTAAGTGTCGGGCATGTGGGCTTGGATAAGTAAGGTGCGTACTATGTCATTGAGCGATCTAAGGCAACGCTCGGCCTTCCCATTTTGAGGAGAGGAGTATGGGCAAGAGAGACGAAAGGAGATGCCACGAGAGCTAAGAAAGTCGCGCAAAAATTTGTTATCAAACTCTTTACCGTTGTCGCATTGCACACATTAGATAGAGAGATGAAATTGATTAAAGATGAGAGCATAAAATTCCTTGATAACATTGGCTGTGTCAGATTTATGGCGCAAAGGAAAAGTCCAAGTGTAATGAGTAAAATCATCAAGGATTATAAGATAAAACTGAAAACCAGAAATGCTTGCAACAGGAGAGGTCCAGAGATCACAATGTGTCTCCCAAGCTGGCATGCATCACAGACATGAGATGCACCACCCTTATTTGTACAAGGAATAAAAGACTTAGAAATCAGTTCAGCTAAAGACTGATTGCCGTGGTGCCCTAGTCGACGGTGCCAGGTGGCCGTGGAGGTAGAGCAAGCCGAAAGTGCCAAGGGATATGTGATCTTGCTGGAGCCGAAAAGAGGGTAAAGATCCCCCACACTATTGGATCTGAGAATTTCTTTCCTAGTGATGAGATCATTCACAGAGAAACCAAATGCATCAAATTCAACAGTGCAAAGATTACCCCGTGTAAATTTGCGCACAGAAACTAGATTTTTAATTAGGCTAGGAGTGTGTAAGACATCAGAGAGGCGGAAGATAAATTGTGGTGTTCTAAAGGAAGTGCTGCCTGAGCCTAGAACAGGAAGTAAAGATCCATTGCCAACAATAATATGAGAAGAATTATGCAGAGGAGAAGAACGGTAGTTGGGCAAGTTACCACTATCGCCGGTCATGTGGGAGCTCGCGCCAGTGTCCATGACCCACTTGTTGCCAGCAGGTTGATGAAGAGATGCAGCATGTAGTGCCTGGATCAGGTTGCTCGTGTCCCACGACGGAGAAGCCATCGGTGCCGGGGTGGTGGTCGGCTGCTGCATCATGGTGTAGGCTTGACCGGCAGAAGGGCGGGAGCCAAGGACGCCAGGTCCAGTGGCGCCCGTCAACGGCGCACGCCACGGTCCGCCCCATGGCGGGTAGAAAGCGGCCCATGGCGGAAGCGCCATGGTAGAAAGCGGCCCATTCGGGGACCCATTGCGTCCGCCGCGGTGACGACTGCCGCGAGCACGGCCACCACGGCCGCGCCCACGATCAGGCGAGTTGGTGGAGACGCGTTCGTCGTTGTCGGGGCAAGCCGGAGCAGTGTTGTTGGTGGGGACGGCGCTGTGCCCGGTCGCGTGGCCGGCGGCGAGCATGGCGGCCTCTGTAGCCTGCTTGATTGTGTTGTTTTGAGAGTCTTCTTCAGCGGTCAGGCAGTCACTGGCCTACATGAAGGTGGGGAAGGTGGGCAGCAGCGGCAACAATGTCTTGAGGACGGCGAACATGGGATTCATTCCCCTGATCATTTGATGAACCAGCATCCGTTCGCTGACGGGCTGGTCGCAATCTGCGAGAGCATTTGCAAGAGTCTGCAATTTGTGACAATAATCCAACGCACTCATCTCACCTTGACTGAGTGCGTGAAACTCGGCCTCCAGATGCACAGCGCGGTTCCGCTTGTTGGTGGAGAAGAGATCACGGAGGAAGGTCCAGATGCCATAGGCAGTAGGATCCTTCTTCTCCATGGTCATGTCATAGAGCTCCTCGGAGATGGTGCCGTAGATCCACTGCAGAACGGTCATGTTCTGCTGGATCCAGTCGATGTCGTCGAGGTGGGGCGTGGGGTCGTCGACGTGGTGCTGAAGGTGGAAACGGCCGAGGACGAGGAGGAAGAGACGCCGCCACTTGGTGTAGTTGTGCAGCTTCAGATCCAGCGTGTAAGGCACCATGGCCTTGATGTTGACGCTGTGGATGGCTTGAGTCATCGGCATGGCGGCGCTGGAAGACAATGTCGCCGCC